>JAIPRL010011897.1:0-12796 GCA_025469235.1 Pemphigus obesinymphae
CTTTTTTAATATTTAATTTTATGTGTAATTGAAATTTGCTTTTTTTAGAATTAAATTAATAAATGCTTTTTTTGGCTACTTAAAATGCTTTTTTAAGGATTTATTTTGCTACAAAATCCGAGCCCTACTTATTACCTTATTGGTCTAAACACATGTAGGATATATTCGCTTTCAAACATCATAACAGTCTTTTATACTAATGATAAACTACAAGACAGCAACCAAAACATGAAATGTATAAATGTATAATGTACCAACATCCAATAGCCAAGTTAACGTAGCTTATAAATATGAAAAAGAAAAACAATAGACACACAAATCAGCATTCTTCATTGTAATATACAGATGATTTACTTTTAAAATTATGTTTATTTTCTGTGAAATTTCAATTAGAATACTTTAATCCATTTTTTGATATGTATAGTACTTGAATTTGGTCAATATGATAAATTTAAACAGATTATTTTTAGATTGTTTTTATAATTTATAAGGAATAATTAAACCGTGAAGACAAAAAAAAAAAAACTGGTGATTACTTATTTCCTTATAGTTTAGAAAAAATTGTTTAAAAAATATTGTATAATTATGTATATAATGTATAATAGGTTACTAAAATATACATATTCAAATGATAAGTGTATAACTGAATTATGTGAAAAAATGAATTAAATTAATTCAAAAATATATCCAAAAAATGGCTTCATATATTATAGGTATACAAGATACATTTCGTTTGTAGAAAAGATTCAAGATACAAGTATTAAAGCTACCTACATAATTGATACAAGATAATCTTAAGAATATAAATATTATTTTCTAGTAAAAATTGTTGATACTTTATACAATTTTATAAAAAAAAATTATATATATAAGTAACTATATATATTTATATATTATATGTATATATATATAAGTACCTATTATGTTATGTTCAATATTTCTCGAAATAATTATTAATAAATTACGATTTACATATTAGTATACAAATAAAATGTATTATATCATAGAATAATATAAATAAAAATATACATATATGTGTATCATGTAAATAGCTACATAGGTATCAAAATATTTTATAGGAGTGAAATAAATTTATATTTGAAATGCTATAAAATAATAATAATAGGTAATAATATTATATACCTAGTATATCAGTGACAAGTGCTCAAGTTTATTTCATATTTGATTATAAAATTATATTATATATTTATGATATAACGCTAAAATGAAATTCAAGCGTGAAAATCTCGAATAGTTTAATCACAAGTTGGCATCAATATTAACAATAACAAATATCAAAATAATTGTTTTATTTAAAATGTTTATAATTTGAGATAGAAAGAGAAAAATTTTAAATGTAGTGTAATCTACTACATAATACAATTTTTGATCATTTGATGTAGGTACCTAATACCTATATTGTATCTTTTCACATAGAAATATAGACGGTACTAGAAAATAATGTATCTAGATACAAGATACTTACAGAATATTTATCATAATACAAGATACAAGATACAATTGTGTCTGATACACTTCAAAGATACATGTATTTATGATACTGCCCAACCCTGAATATATTATGTATATAAATACAGTTTAGGAATAATTAATTGAAAACTGGAAGTATTAGTGGTTACAGCAGTAGATCTACTGGTCAGAGAGAATCCAAAATCGAAAAGATGAATCGGAATCGGGAAATATGAAGGAGATTAAAAGATTGGTACAGACATCACTATAAACCAGTGGAAGATAAGATGGAGCCGTGGCAGCAAAAGTTCTACCGTCGGTTCAACGAGGAAAAAATATATTTTTTCAAAATATATTTTGAAATCTAAAAAATAGTACAGACATGTTTTTTTTTTTTTGTACGTAAATACATACATACTTTGGTTTTCCAAATCGCATTGAAACAGGACAAGTACATTTTTGCTCAGATATTCCACAGTTTCTTATACCAGAAAAAATTAATTAAATCACCAAGTTCTTGGGGTTGGCACTGAAAATAACAAAATTGTTATTAAAATATATGTACCTACCTACGTAGTAAAAACCTCATTATTTTGTGTTAATTTATTATTTATAATAATTTATATTATATATGGATACTAGATACTCACAATTTTCAACAAAATGTTATGATCGGATCATTTGTAAATGAGGAAAGAATTTCAGTATTATTTAATAAGTTACATTAATAAATAAATCCATAGGATTTCTGAAATATACCTATTCAACATTTAGGTTGTCAACGATTGATAGTTATCCAAAGACGATAATATTATGTTCTCTTTTCTGCCATAGAGTAACTGCTGCATATTGTATTTTATATTTATTGTTTATTATTATTTATTTTTACATTTTATATCGTACGTAAGTATAACAAACTCATAATATACCTAGTTTGTTAAAGCCCAGTCAAATTTGACAAAAATAATTGGTGAAAAATTGGAAATAAATTCATCAAAACTCGAATTTTGGTACACATATATATAGCTTCAGTTGTGTATTTATAGGGGAAGGGGCGTTATTGAGGCAAGATTCTTCCTTTGAGCTTTTTTTTTAATTTTTGATATTTTTCTAAATTTATAATAGTTTCGATGTTTATATTTGAACAAACTAATAGGAGAAATACTCCAATAAAAATTCTGCGTTCTTTGAACGCACGTCGATGATTATGATCCCGTACGCAACGATAATGAACTTTGGTACTTTATATCCTTATCTACATATACATATTACATAATATCATTCTTTAAATTAAGATAATCTCCATATTATTAATTATTTTATTTTCTATTCTTGAATTATTGGTTGACACTAATTGACAGACTGCTCACGACAGTTATTCGAGTAGGTAGATACCTACACCTACACCTGATCTTTAAGACTGCATACCTATATTTTCAAGACCGTACCTAATTATGAATAATAAACCCTCAAAACAAAAGAACATTGTGATTACTTATTTTTCAAATAAAATGATTCGCGTCAGGGAAGTAAGTAACAATTTTAGTTTCAAGTTTATCTATAAATTCTGGGTTGAAGTCTAGTTTTTGGCACTGATGAAAAAAGAATAAAAGAATATTTTCGAGGTTATAGCTATAACTAAAATCCGACCATGGGATATTCTTTTAATAATGGATACGAACAAATAATCTAGGTATTTGAAATTTTTTTTAATGATATTTTGCTTTTTTTTTTACATCGGTAGGTAGGTACCCAAAAGCCAAACTTCAACCGTTAATAGCAACGACCTCAAAATCTGTGACAAGTGGTCCTAAATCAGACAAATCTTTAATGTTGCAATCAAAACCATTACTAAGTTAATATTGATTAATTATTAATGTATCGGAATGTATTATTATGTGTCAAAATGTATTAAATTGACTACCTATTAAATTCCGACTTTCTTAACAATAATATCTAGATACCTATACCTACCTAGTATTTTATATATTTTAATTTTTATTAATCATTCATTTATTAATAATTATTATTTATTAAATACCTATCTACCTATCTATTATATTAATTTTTAAATAGGTAGGTACCTACATTATTTAAAAAAAAAAACCATATTTATTAGGTATAGGTAGTTAATATTATAGAATTTTATTTATTTTTAATTATTACCTATTTATATGTGATATATGTGTATATCCGTGTATAATTTTTGAATAAATAATATATTAATAGGTACTATAAAACAAATTTATTTTCAATTTTTCAAAAAAGTTCTTTTAAATAATTATATATACTTAGGTATCTAGGTATATGTTATTTTATAATTTTATATAGGTAATATAATATAATTAAATGTAATACAAATAAGTAGATTGATACTAAATTAATTTATAAATATATATATAATAAGTACCTTCCTAAATACCTAATATTTATTAAACAAAATTATAAAGAAGAATCTAGTTGGTGAAATTCTACAACCTTTCAACAATATTAATGATATTGGCCGTACAGTTGATCTCTTGGTTTTAAGGGATGCTGACAAAAATCTTTAAGTTCATAACAAATTTTTCTTTATACTACTTTTATTATTATTATTAACTAATCTTTGTAGTTATTATTAATAATTAATGAAAGTGTAAAAAATAATTATTAGTAATAATTATATATATAATTATTTCAATTTCAGTATTGTTATTTATTATACTCTAGGTGCTTACTAATCTGTGTATACCAGATGTAAAGTAAGAATTGTTTTTATAGGCTTTTCAAATTTATGGCAATTTAAAATATCATATGTCAGCTGTACTATATTCTAAGCATTTTTTGAATGTTTTAAATAAAAATGAGCCATCTATAATATAGCATATTGATCAAAATAGGTACATAATTGTACATTTAATTAATAAAACATATAATTAATGTAAACTAGAATGTATTATAACATTTTTAGAATGGCGGAAAATTGTAAAATAATTAAATCGGTTATTAACTGTATTATTTGTTTGCAATTTGTCAGGGACCCCTCAATAAACCAACGGAAATACATCCGGCCAGTGGGAAATGAGATTGCAGCAGTATTCATTGGTAATGATGGCAATCCACCTAAATCATTGAACATTGTGATATATGATCATTACTCAAACCCCAATGTCAATATTCATACAATTTCTTTCAGCAGTCAACATGTAGATCCAATATTCTTCCAACATGGTGAACAGGGCTGGACTTTTTAATGCCTCATGAAGGAAAATGCATAAAGTTACCATAAGGAAGTATTCATGTTATTGGTTTGGTTATACAATATAACAACCGCAACAATCCTGACAAATTATTTAGCACAATTCATCAAGGTTTTTTCTGTTACAGCAGTATATTTGTTCTGAAACGAACAACTAATGTATGTGCATGTGCATACACACCAGGATAATGATTTGCATGCAGAATCATATCGGGGTATAATGGACCATCTAAACTTACAAATTGCAACTTTTGAGGATAATGTTGGTCGTCATCCAACATCCACATTCTCAGATGGATCCCATTGTATGCAACAAAATTATCAAGACGCAATGGCTATAGTGCGCAAATATGGTAAACCAGACCTTTTCATTATCTTCACATGCAACCCTGGATGGCCCGACATTATTGATAATCTATTCCATGAAACAAGGTCATCTTATTGTCCAGATATAGTAGCTCGAGTATTTAACCTAAAGCTGAAAGAGCTGATGGACGATATTACTAAGAAAAATATTTTTGGTAAAATTAATGCTCATGTTTATGTTATAGAGTTTAAAAAAACGAGGTTTGCCACATGCTCACATCTTGGTTATACTGAAAATGGAGTATAAGTTGAGTATTGCTGACGAAATTGACCAGTTTGTCTGTGCTGACGTCCTTGATTCAATAACTGAGAGATGACTATTGGCCATATGACCCAACAGCTCTTACATGGCAAATGGTGAATGTACCAAGCATTTTCCTAAAAGATACACTGATGAGACATTTTTTTAGGATGCTAGTGGTTATTCTGTTACGTACCATCGCCCAACCAATGGTAGAACGGTACTGGTGAGAGGTCATGAGCTTGGCAACGAGTTTGTAGTGCCCTATAATCCATACCTTCTTCTAAAATATAATGCACACATCAATGTGGAAGTGTGTCAACAGTCAAAAGTGTCATTTACCTATATAAAGGACACGATACTGCTACCTTGTATATTCATGACAACGATGAGATTGACAATTTCATTGACACATGATATATCAGTGCACCCGAGGTGGTTTGGAGATTATCTGCTTCTTCTGTACAGAATAAAAGTCATAAAATTGAACGTTTGGCTATCCACTTGGAAGGTATGTATACTATATTTTTCAGGCGAGGAGAAATGATTCAAGGTATAGGTAAATCATGATACAACTTTGATTGCAATTTTCAAATTAAGCACAGCTGACATACAGGCTTACCTAACCTTGCCAAACCATTATTCTTGGAATGAGAGCATGACATCATGGATAAGGAGAAGGAAATTAATGTTGATTTTATAAGGAACATGGAAGTTGATAAATGATTATGTGGGTGTATGATGTGTTTTCCAATTTTTGTTTATGTATTTTGTTTGTTGTGTTTTTTTTCTGTTTTTATTTTTGTTGAATTTTAGGTTGATTCAAAAGAATTGTGCCGTTTTTTTTTTATTTTGGTACTTTTGTCTATTATAATTTTGTCTTCTTTGATTATTTCTATACTGCATTCTAAAGTATTGCATTTGATGTCGATGAAATAAAATGGCAATGTTGTGGCCCACGGGTAATTCTTTTTATAGTTTCCACAGTCATGGTCCACAGTCATAAATGTTTTCATGGATTGATATAGTTCCCTTTTTAAACTTCCATTCGGTTGGTAACTGATGCCTGTCATATTGGGTGATTAAGTTTAATTGAAGGTTTGCTGTGATTAATGTCCAATGATTGTTTTTCAAAGTTGGCAATAGAAGCCGTTTTTTGGGTGGATAGTTTTTATCCATCATTTCACCCCTTCTGTGCCTCGTTTTCAGAAATTTTTCAATTATGAGGTATGATAAGACTTGGCAATCCGGTATATAGCTATTGATTATTTTTGAATATTGATCAATAATTAGGTCTGAATACCACGATCGGCCTTCATCATCGGAATTTTGGTTATTCATATTTTTGAAATTTTGAAGATGTCGCATGAGAGATAAAGAGTGAAATGTTATCGTGATTTTGTCCAAACACAGAATAATGTTATCTGCTGAAATATATTCTTAATATCTGTGCATTTGATATATTTTGTATAGTAATTTTTTTATATACCGATTTAGAAATTTGTATTGTCATTATTGTGTATTTGGACTTTGTCCAGTGATATGCATCGAGATATTTCGTTTTCGTGTTATGTGAAGATAATTTTGAATGTTTTTTTTTTTTTTTTTTGACATTGTTCGTTATAAATTTCTTGTGTTTGTGTTTATTTTCGTCTGATTATTTTGGGAATTTTATGTACATTTGTTTGGATTTTATTTTATCGGATTTTGTATAGTATAGAAATATTAATAATATTATGTAAAAAAATGATATGTATATACTATATATGAATGTATGATATTGGTATATAATTTACGATATGATGTGTTAACAATTGTTCGTGTACTCTATTTAATTCTAAAAAAATATTATTAATAATAATGAGATACCTAGTAAGTTGATTATAAACTAATCATACAATAATGATATTTGTTAGATTAGTAATAGTAATAATACAGTAATAATAATATAATGTTGTTATGTGATAAGGGTAGGTAGTGAATCTAGTTTTATGAATGATTTATTACATAAATTTAAAATTATAGTAATTTTATGACTATATTTCCAAATCTTGTAGTAAATTATGTTTTGATATTTGTGGTATGTGTGTATAATTATGTTTATTTGTATTTTTTATTAAATTATTTTTTATTTTATTTGATATAAAGGTATATAAACATTTTGTTAATGTTACGTCTGTAACTGGATCATATAAATATGCACTATTATGATCTAAATTACAGATTAGATTGTGTGCTTCATTTAGAGAAAGAAGTCTCCCTTTTTTATGAACCCTTCCTATTTCAATTTCAGCGAGAATTGTATATTTTTTTGTCAATTATGTTAGATATTTTTAAACAAAAATGTCTATTATTATAATTGTATTACACAGGAAGTGTGAGGATTTTACAATTGAGACTTTTAAGGATTGTACTATCTATCCATGTGTCCATTCTAGGTAATTATAATTGGAGTGTTTCCCTTATAATTAAGGTAAGATAATATTCTTTGTTGTGTAAGGGAGCTGTGTTTTCTGCAAAAACTAAGTTCGAGTTCATTCATGTTGAGCATTATTTTTTCTGGTTTATTTTTAAAAATTATGTTGATATTGTGGATGACTTGTTGAATTTAGTTTCTTTTTAATTTATGATTTAAGGTAGGGTGTTTTTGGATTACTATTCGGTTTTTTTGTAGTTTATATGTGTGATCACTAATGTATAAATTAAACATTACGCCTGATATGGGGGCAATATCGGATTTTTTGTACATTGTTAATTTAAAATCCACCACTTAAATTAATTTTGTTTTGTCCATTATGTCTATATAAAGAAAAATTAAATATAATAAAAATGTGGGGTTTTTTTATGTGTAATGTGTATCATATGGGAATATAATTGTTTTATTGTTTTTTTTTTATATTATTATTTTGTGAGGTTTTTTATTTCGAGATGATTGATTTGTTTGCAAATATGTTTTTATGTTTTAAATTTTGTTTTTTGAGATGCGTTTTCATGGTTTGTTTAATATTATTTATCTAATATACTTATTATGAATGATTATGAGGTTGTTTCATAATGAGTTAGGTATACTCTCCTCATCTCATTAGGTATTACTATATTTAAATTTATATCTTCGGGAGTTTTTAGTATGAAAAAATTGTAATTACAAAAAACATATTTGTTGGTTATTAATCCTAATGAGGTTTTGTTGTTAGTTAATGTGTATTGCTCTTTCGATATATTTTTTGTCCATTAGTTTTTTTTTTATGGAAGCATCAGTGATGTATGAGTCATTCAAATATAATGTTAATTTGTCAAATGAAAGTATTTGAATATTCTTGGGTTCAAAAATTTTGTCCTGAATAATTTTCATTGAAAAGTATATCAAAATTTAAATTTTGGTTTTGAATGTTGAATTCTTTTAGACTCAAGAGTTATTTTGGGAAATTGTTTATTGTGTTTGCCTAGGTGTCCTGTTATCGTTAAAAATACTGGATCATATAAAATAAGCAGATATTGCTATAATTTCTATACATTTATCAGTATAATATATAGAATTGTGATTTTTTTTTCGTATTTATTACCACTTTTCAGTTATATATACTTTTATTTTAGTATTAAGTGAAGGGTCTAATTTATTTGTAATTTGACATAAAAAAAATTTTCATTGCTTCACTCATGTCATATAACTAAACAATCTACATATCATAATATGTATTTTTAATTTTCTTATATTTCTATAAAAATATTTTGACATATTTTTATATTTATAGATTGCATATCATTAATGAAGCAGAATATATTGTTCATATAATAAAATATTAAGTACATAATCACCTATTGTGTCTCAAAGTGGATTGTGTTACCAAATTTAAATCATTTTTAAATGGTATAAATGTTCAATATCAAGTTGAAGGCAAGTTTATAATTCCAACAATAGCCATGTCACATTTAACTGAACTTCATACTAGTAATTATTTGAAAACTATGGTAAATATTTAATAATTATTGATTATTAATTAATTTCTTGGATATACCTAGTTATTTACATTTTATTTTATAGGTTTTAAAAGCTCTTGATCGTTATGACATAACTGCTGACCAAATTTATTCATACACTGTAGATAATGAAGCTAATATAATTAAAATTATTTGCCAAATAGCAGAATAAAATTAATTAGACAATGAATATATTGAAACGTCTGCAATTGGTATATTTTATTTTAATGTATTATTTGTTAAAATTAAAAATATTGGCAAACTAATTATGATGTAATTTTTAGAAGATATTAATGAAGAAGTGGATTCTGAATAATGAAGATAGTGCATTGCATTTAAATATTCAACTGAAACTGAATTAGAAAATGATACTTTGCAAGATCATGTAGCAACTACTCTTCAATCAATTAAACAAGGAAAGACTTACTGTTTTAAATATTCAGCACATATAATTCAGTTGTGTGTTTTTAATAGTTTAAATAAAACAAAGTCCAATTAAACGTAATAGTTTTAATAGTATTTTAGATATACAGCAGATTTTTAAAATAATGTTCTGTGGTCATCGATTATTGATTGTTTTTTTATTATCTATAATATATATATTCTATGTATTTTGTTTATTAATTTTTCATATATTTTTGTATACCGTTTTTGTTGTTTTATTATTCATTTATAACCTGATGATAACTTATAGTCAAACTTTCTGTGACCTTCATATACATTTTTCAAATACTTTGGGCATATTTTAATTTTATATATATATTGTTTTTTATAATAATATACCTATACTAATTTTGTTATATTATGTTACAATGACTGTTTTAATCCTGGTTAACTTTTGTAAACTTTTCATAGAAGTAAAAATATTTATCGTACTAGATTTCTATTAAATTGAATTTTTTTTTTTTGATTTTTGACGATTTTAATTTTTCTTAAAATTTCAAAAAAAATTTCATTTTAGCGAACTTCAATCAATATTATGGTAATAATTCAAAATCATCTTATAAAAAACAGTTTAAGTACTTCCTAATACTGGAGTAGGTACTTATTCTACTTTAAAATTCTTATAACGAAATCGTGATAACATAGAAACACCTTTATATTTGCTGACCTAATTTTAATATGTTCTGGAAAATGGTTTGGGTCGTGTCATATATCAAAAGAAAGAACGTAAAATTCACTATAGATTGACTAGTTTAATAAACAGTCTGTGTATTATTAAAATAATAGAAATATATATCTAAAGTGAAACAATTTATACTAAATAATAAAATGGGGTTAGTTCAGTGTTCGTAGCATAGGTATTGAGCATTATGTACGTATACGTTTCAATTAACAAAAATATTTGTCATCTGCTGTATAAAATTAAACCCACAGATATATAATATAATTATTATAGATATATTATTAGATATAATTATTATATACATCTGTGTTTAAATTTTTCACTTGTTTTATCCATCAATAAAAAGTGTGTACCTATTAATCTAGGACTATTATTAAATTATTAAATTTATTGACTGATTCACTTTTAGTTTTTACAATAATAATCATTAAATTATTGATCTACTTATTGAAATAGGGATTATGCGAAAAAATAAACCCGGACAAAATAAAGACTCCGAGAAAAAATAACCACAAACATTATTTACTAAGATTATTTCTATTACACCAACATTAGAGAACTTTCACAGAACTATATCTTCTATATAATCTACTATATTATCATCTAATATTATGTTATATACCGTACAAACCATATACTACATACTATATAAACATAATATAATGACTCTATATTTATTCCAGTTCCCAGATCAAATTTGTAGTGCTAGACTTTGAATTCACTATGGTAAACCGAGTGGATTTATTGCTAGTATCAGGGGCCATCTGCAATAATCAGAATAAGTACCTACCAAAAAAATTGGAAGGTGCACCCTTGATTTTAACTGCCGATAACAAAGTACGAAGGTTCAGGAAGGAATATACATGGAAAGTCGTGAAGGAATTGAAGAGGATATTCAGAACCAAACCAGATCTACTAATACCTATATTGGAGCAACTTAAAAGTAGCATGCGCTACTAGGGGTGGTCGAGTCTGTCTTCGGTATATCTAACGCAATACTTACACGCCAACCATAGAATTCCGATCCTAGTATTTTGGAACGAGTCAACGGACACCACCATAATAAAAAGGTTTAGGATCCCGGGAATCACAAAAATGTTAAACATCACTGGTTACGGTGAGGGAAATGACGACATATATAATATAAAACTGGTCGATATAACAAATAATAATAAGGTTTTACACTCGTCGGAAATAGGAGAAGTAATAAAGAATGGGCGAATGCTGAATCTGTCAGAGGCACATGGCTTAATGTGCGATGCTGACCATCACATAACACATTGCCATGATTCTGTGGCAGATGTCATATTAACTAAATGTATATTCAACAAAATTATAGAAAGGATGAGATATAGTAAGATATTCAACATTTGCAAAAGGAATAACAGTAATATTAGTAATAATTAGCCACTGTATAGGTCATAGGTATAATTAGATAAATCAGTAATAAATAATATATAGGTTTATAATTATACATTTATTAAATTATAGAAAAAAAAATATAGGAGAGTGAAAGGTATCTGCACTGAAATTATACAGGAGACAATCCCATTATGTAAATGAAAAAATGAGAAAAAAAATGTATGTATTATTAATTAATTAATTAATTACAATAATGAACTAAATTAAGTTGTTTTATAAGGAATATTGTGATAGAATCATTTTACTAACCAAAGTTTATTTATATAAGTAGTATACATAGTAATTACGTGTCATACTAAACTAATTAAATTTTATTGTAATAAAAAGATATATCACCACTAACAAAATAGAAAATAAGAATATTTATACAAGCAATGAAAAAAAAAAAGAGTGTTAAATGACTAACCCTAGACATTAAGAAACATTAATAAAGCAGACGGCTGCAATGTGCAAGTAGCTGGGAAGAGTTACCTTACTCTTTCCATTTTTATAGTGTAAACGCGCTAAACGTAAAAGTATAACGAAATTGTCATTTCGTCTATGATATATGTATAAAAAAAAAAAAATCAAAAGCATTTTGTGTAATGAACCAAATTTAATTTTAATAACCAAATGTATACTATTGTGACATTCTATAAATTGTACTATCAATTGTCAAAACATGAAAAAAAAAATACTGATGTAATAATAATAATTGTATATGTATTGTAAGATTTCAGCAACACTGGAACCTGAACCTTGATTATTATTGAATAACTAAAAATGCATGTAATTTATTGTAAAATTTCAGCAGCATTGTACCAAAAGTTTTTGTTAAAAAAAAAAACAAAAACTTTTGTTTTAGGGGGGGGGGTTGATGTTATATACCCTACAAACCATATACTTAGATGTTTCCTTTTGAAACGAAACCGAGAATATTTAAAATCGTAATTGTGACACACCGTAGTTAGGCCAT
>JAIPRL010011898.1:0-12793 GCA_025469235.1 Pemphigus obesinymphae
AAAACGAGAATTGTGGCATAATATTAAGGTTAGAAGAGACAAAATGATAGGACACATACTACGCCATGATAGTTTAACGAAGAATGTTATAGAAGGCGACGTAGAAGGTTATATTGGAAGAGGAAGGACAAGGATGGAACACATGAAACAAATCATGATCGACACGGGGAAGGATAGCTACAAGGAACTAAAGGAATTAAGTTACAATGGGGAAGCATGGAGAACTGCAATAAATCAGTCAAATGACTGAAGACGCAAAGAAGAAGAATTTTAAAGCGTACACAAGTACTACATAAATAAATACAATTTTAAATCCAAAAGCAAAGCCGTTAAACTGCTTATAGAAGATAATTTTTAAAATCAATGTCGGTCTTTCTCAAAATGAAATGTGTAATCACTACAATACACGTATAATGTATACGTATATATTATATATGAATATCCTTTTGAATATTATAAATTGTCAACTTCCTAAAAAAAAAACCGGGCTTTTCTTAATAAATTCTTATAATATTTTTACTTGAATTTGAGGTGAAACTTTTGCGCGATAGAAATTAAAATGTAATGTTTCTTTTTTATTATCCGAAAAAATTTAAAGATTCAACCCATAACATACCTATACACACACAAACATATATATATAATATATATTTTATACAATAGATACGAGTAATCGAATTTATACTATATATATACGAGGCTTAAAAACATTCGGTTACACCTACACGTCCGTGATTGAGGATCGGAGGAAAACTTATGATGGCTAAGTTGGACTACATTAAAATGATTTATTCAAAGCCGAACCCACGCAAAATTTGTTAAAATTAAAAATATATTCCAATTTTATATGTAATATTATACTATTTCAAAATGTGTTTTTTTTTAAAAAATTTTATAAAACATCATCGAAATGCGAAAATAAAAGATCAAAATAACTGCCAGAGTGCAGATATGTGTATTACGAAATGGCGGTTTAGGAACGAGTTTGTGCGAATACATATTTTGATCCTTTACGATTTATTTTTTTTAATACTTTTATCTAGAAAATATGCTATCTCTAAAATCGTAGTCTATAAGTCTATAATATATATTATGGGCGTAATAGATATTTTTTTTTTAGTTTACATATAACTTGAATAATATACTAATATATACGATAAATAAAAGAAATCGTCCGGCTGACGACACTTTATATTTAAATTTATTGGATTCGTTGAACAGGTGATTCGTTATAAATTATATATAGTAAAAAAATCCCCGATTTCGATCCAAAAGTTTTTATATTATCAATTCGGTCGAGACATATCAAGTGATTTTAAAATATTATATAATATATATTTTTAAGTTCTTACGGAATCCGATAAAGTTCATATAGTGAGCTTCGTGGAAAATTAAAATATGGTTAAACAAAACTATAAGATAATATTATAATTTTTGCGCATCGAATGATTTTATATCATAGAATTCAATACATTTTTAACAAAAAATCGTCAATGTCCGACTTTACATCGTTTGAATTCTTTGTATAATTTTTACATGACGGGCGTCACGAAATAAAACGTTTTCTTAAGCGATCAATAAAAAATAAAATCCAATCAAATAGTTTTAAGTATATTACAGTTATGTGGGTGTTGTTTGATTAATTTTCCGACTATTGTGTTCGTTTTTGGAAAAAAAAAAAAATGTTTATGTATTTGAAGATATAAAATAACCTTTGTAAATAGAATGGATGTGAATTTTGTATTTACGTAAAGAATAGTACATATTACTGGCCATATACAATAAATGTGTATATACCTACTTACTCGCTAAATATAATATTGGTCAATTTATTTAACGTTATATTATATTTTCGACGAAATTTCAAGGTTATTAAATTAGCGAAATTTAAAATTTAAATCATACTAATATTATAGGAAAAGGGTCAAATATTGTAATTTAAATTATTTAGAGCTATATTCAATTAAAATTCACGAACAGAAACGTAAAGTACAATTATTTTATTCAATTATTATCGGTAACAAAAAGAGGACCGTGGAAATACTGGTGATTGTTATTCGTATTGCTTACATATATAGACGGTGCACATTAATTTTACATCCAAAAACCCGATTTAAAATAATTAATTATTAGATAGGTATAAGTAAAATAATTGTGTTATTTTATTTATTTGTTTTGAACGCGAACGGAGAACATGAAAATTTTTTAAATTATTTAGTTGAGATAAATTTAAAGAACACTAAGTTATGTCGGGTAGTTAAATTTTTGAAGTTTGTAATTTATATGTATAGTTTTGAATATTGAAATAAAAGTGGTATCAACGTCACCGCAAATTCCATAAAATATCTGCGAGCGGATTAGTGACCGTCTAGCAAGAGAACGTACCGCGGTGATTCGGCTAAAAGCTCATAAAATCCGTTAAAAATTCCTCGTAGAATTCACTTTGGGCAGAGTGGTTCACTCGACACGTTTTAACAATTTTTTTTATCTTGATGCAAAGACGCGAGAATATTTTACCGGACGGCTAAGAGCCCGATTATTTATTTACATTTTTTTTAATAAATCAAATAATAATTTACGTAAAATGTGTCTTATGAAAGTCGTAAACTTTAATTTCAAATGACTTAGTAAAATACAAAAATTCAAAATTAAAGATTTTTAGTCGCTGTCACATAGAGGACAATGTTATAACGAGAATAATTCAAAACGTGTTCACATACCAAAAAACACGTGTTGACAATACCACACACGTTGAAAGTACACACATTTAGAAATATACATATACTACCACGCATAGAGTGGCCGACGCGGGCGTCACAATTTTCGGCCAATATAGTTTTTTTTTTTAATTTACCACATTTAGTTTGTATTTATTTATTAAATTTTTTTTTACTTTACAATGTAGGGAAAAAATGAAAAATGAATACCAACCGGTTACGGGTATCGATAAAGATTACGAGTGTGGAAAACCAAATATCTGTTATCGTGACATCGTCACACACACACACACACACACACACACACACGACAATAAACACTTAGTATGAAAGTAACCTCGTATATACGGCATATGCACTTATTAGTACCCCGTGAGTGGTGATTTTTTTCGTTCGATTATAAAATAGTTATAATATAATAACTTATAATGACTGAATTTATTGAAAGTAATCGGGGAAAGTGTTTATTAGTTTTTGAAAATCATAAGCTAATACAAAATTGGACGGCACAACTCGTTGGTAGTGCATTGATCGTAAGTGTTCTGCTATATTATATACAATTTAAAAAAATGCAATTCGCTCCGAAATCGAGAATGTATAGGTACTACACACAAACCCATATGATCCATATACAAGGAATTTAATTGATCGTCAAATAGTTAATACAGCTTGTAAAAGAAAATGTGAAGAGGATCTTCATACAAGACCGAAAAAAAATATTATGCAAGAAATGTGTGTTGAAAACCAACATAATAGACGTTAAAAGAATAACCAAAAATATTTATGAAGAACGTGAGAAAATTTCGGACTGTCCTGACGATGAAAGATTGAAAAAATACCGTGATTACTTGACTGACAATTTCATAAACGAAGAGAGCTTATTTCCACCTCGATATTGGGCTGTTGGGTCGGCAAGTTTGGCTAGAACCACTAATGCTTGCTAGTCGTTCCAGTCATTTTTCAATCAAAGCTTTTGTAAACATACTCCGTCGGAACATGGTTAGCCGTCCTTATTAATGAGGTTCGAACGCGCGTAAAAATTAGAAGTATTAACATTTCAAAAACACCTCGTAATACGAAAAATGTGGAACGGAAACGACGAAATGAATCTTACTTATTGAAGACTATAAAAACGGTAAAATATGTCGTTATAAATTTGTCAAACAAATATCATATACCTAATTATAAAACGTAAAACTTTGTTTTGATCCGGGAAAGAATATTATATTGTTTAGTTTTTTAGTTTTTTTAGTTTTTTTCAACATTTTATGGCCAATCATTTTTATTGTAATTCGTAACTCGCGTGTAATAATTTTTTATCGAAAAATCGCATTTTTCGGATACAATTTAATGGAAAAACGAATTGGCCGAAAAGCGGACGCGGTCGGTACAGCGTGTAGAGTAGCACCTGGCGGCAGAGGATTTTATCGTACGCCGTACACCCGAGTACATTCGACCGTGTAACGAAAATTGTCTGCTCGACGATGGCAGAAAAAAAATGACCTTTTCTCGGCTCCGGTTTCACGCGGAAACTGCCTCGCCGTTGGTCGACAACCGCAGCATATTACATCCATATCGAATAATACACTCGTATTTATGTCGTGCGTAACATATATATATATATATATTTACGAAACGAAAAACGAGAAAAAAAAGTTTACATTTTGTCGTTGGTTTTCCAAACGAATCGGAAATATTTCGCGTAGGTATAGGGTTTCTTTGTTCCGTTCACATCGTTGTTTTTCGCAATACCTACACCTGTTAATATATACGTGTATAGGTTATACCGTAATATAATAGCTGCGGCAGCCATTATATATACCGGCCGATTCGACGGTTGAAATAAATGTAAAATTTGACCGGAACAAAACCATTACAACGGGCCCCGTTATATTATTATATACAGCTTTTACGATAAAACGATAAAATTCGCGTTCCAGATTCGCGAAACCATTTATACGTTATTATTGTTTTCTCGGCCCGTGGGCGAAATAAATTAATCGTCACCCAGAAATATAATAGAAACGGACTATATAATATATATTCGACACTTGAACACGTACCTACACCCTAACGACATTTCTGTTTGCTCCGGAGGCGTGCGGTCCATTCACGAGAACAACACCCCGTCGGCCCCGTCGAAGGTCACGCGTACCTGCTTGCTGCTCTGTCTCACAACCTTTTGCTACTACCCAGAGGGTTGGAGCGTTGCATGAGTCGTGAGGTGTGGGTGTCCAAGGGTTTTCCGATTTTAGAAGTTTACAATTTAGACGTTTAGAAGGAAATTTGTGGAGGAAATGGGATGCGGTGGTTATGGAGTTTTTAAGTTTGAACGAGGAGCGATGTTTATGAACTCGGAGATGGACGGCATGTCGGTGGATTTTCTCGCGGTGTGGTTACTAACCGCGGAGGTTTGTGATTTTTCGGGGAGTGTCTTACTTTGAATCGCTTCGACGAGGGTCCCAGTTTGAATTGGAGACATTTGAAGCAAAAGCAGAACAGGCGTACACCAGCCATGCCCTATATTATACAATATAGTTTTCGTCACGACTACCACCTCGGTGAATATTATATTAGTTTCTCGTATCGTTAAACGTGTATAAAACGTGTATACGTCAGGGTTGGAAAAAACCCATCTGGGTTGGGTTAAATTGGTTTTTTTTCCATAAAACCCGAAAAAGCCCAATATCACTCTGGGTTTTTTAAGAAAATTCTTTGGGTGGGTTTTAATGGGCTGTTTTTTTTTTTTAAAAAAACCCACTTCAACCCAATAAAAATGTTTATTTTTATTCCCCATATTACATACACTGTATTTTATAACCATGTTATCAACTCGTCTAATAACTCGTCTAACTCGTCTAAGGACTGATCTAATGTTAAACTAATTGATGTAAGGTTATTTTATTTTAGTTTTTCCAGTTTATTTCTTAAATTATATTACCTATAATAAAAGATTAAAAGATTTAATAATGGTTTTAAAACAATTGTTTTACTTTTATAATTTATTACTCATAAGCAACCAGTCCTGGCCAAGGGCATTAACATATTAGTATAATTATTAAATTAATACAGTATACAATAATAATATAATTTGCATTAACTTTGGTTGGTACCTATATTAATAATAATACCCATATAATATTATAATTATTACCAAACACATGAATATTTCTATAGTTGTATTCATAGTTCATTCAATTTTGAATTTTCTAAAGAGGAATTTTAATATTTAATATTCGATGAAAAAAATTCAATATATTTTATTTAGCCATAGTATAAAATTTTATAATTTTTCTAAGTTGTTGTATTGGGGTTTTTTTAGGTGGGTTATTTGGTGGTTTTTTTCAAGCCAACCCTGGTATACGTTTTCGACGACCAAAATTTAGTCGGTATAAATACTATCGCGCGCTGAAAACAATATTATATACGGTCGAAAGTTACAAATTGTATATACGTATATGTCACCCGGTTAACCAAATATAATATAGGTACCGTTTATTGTCATATCGACAGCGTTTCATCGGCACGATATAAATATTATTATAAATACGACTTTGTCGATCAAACAACGATAAATAATTTCAACGAGATCGTAACACTGCGTTACATATTCTTACAAGTCATAACAACAACAAAAAAGTATATACATTTTGTAAAGACACTAATTATTTTATTCGCAGTTAATCTGCTTACGCAAATAACACAGTTTTTTCGTTATTAAATCCTTTACATCGTACGACAATAGATATAGAAAAACAAAAAATGACAAATAAACTACTATTAAATGAACAACATATGTTTATCTGTTGTATATAATAGTGACAGAAATTTTGTTGATCGAATCGGTATTTATTTATCAATATTACCAATATTGTATTTCAGTGTAAGAGTATGAGTCGGGAAACAACTTAAAGCGGGTAGGAGAGGGGGAGGATGCAAAAGTGTAACATATTATTATTATAAATATTAGTAGTGGGGTGTAAATTCAGAAAATCTAAATTGTTTTCATTCCATCTCAATCGCGAGCATCAAAAATGTTTAAAAATCAAATATAATTTCTGAGGTTCCTTAAATACAGCGAAAAATCAAAACTATCAAAGTACTTTTAAAATCTGTAGGCTGTAGGAATATTTTACTTTTAATGTTAATATTTGCGTTTACGAAAAATGCACATAAATTCAGCTAACTGCAGTTCATACAAATATTCGAATTGATTTCAGATTGTTTTAAACGTTCTATAGCTGTATTGCTATATTTAACCAAATTCACAATATCTCGAATTTTCTCATTCCTCCATTCACAATAACGCCCCCCGATATTGATTTTCTGAAATACATACACTATACTAATATATATTATATATATATATATATATGCATGTATATTGCTATTTTATCTATATTGCAGTAAAATAATTATTATTCCCCCATTCAAAGCGTATTATTTATAATTAGTTAAATCTAAAAAGCTTGAAAAAAATTGGCTATTTTAAAATTGTCCTTTTATAATGTCTATTCAATTTTATAACAAAATTAAACGTTTGATTTTAAATGTATCATAAATTACATATAATTTTATACATTTTTATATCTATATTTTTTGGTGTTCTATATTTTATGATAGAAAGTAAAATCAGTTTAATTATCAAGCGATATTGATATATTTTAATTAGAAGAATAGGTACAATTTAATTCTGAGTTTTCAAAAAAAATCGTTTGTTTTTACAAATCTATGTTTACGATACCTATAGTAAGATATTTAATATAATCTATTATAGAATTTTGCATAATATGTATATAGTAAATGTATGTTTTATTTTGAATATTTATACGCGATAACGAGAAATTTGCTGCGTAGCATAAAATGATATTTACTCTGTATGTGTAGGGGAAAAAAAAAATTTATTTGCAGTAAAGATTTTTCAGAAGCTGACAGCGGTCATTTCGTAATACCGTCACGTTTCGCCGTTTTTGGCGGGGACAAACAACAATTTTTACACAAATCTTTCTATTACACGGACAACAAAATCGAGCTTACGTATATTGCAGTATAAAAGTATATATATATATATATATGTATATTTACGATAGTATATAATAAAGTATATAAGTCGGCGAACCATGGCCCGCGCAAACATTGGTTTCAGGGTGAAATAATAATAAGGAAAAAAAAAACAAGAAAGAAAATAGTACGTATTATAATGTTAAAAATAACCTTGTAAATCGTAATATTTTCAGCATCGTATAATAAGAAGGGTAAACATAGAACCACACGATACGGTGAATCCGTCGAAAACTGCTGCCGGCCACGTGATGGCAATATCGTAAAAGATATATTGTATAAAAAAGTATATTATCCCACGGAGAAAAAACAATAGTTACATATTTATTTTTTTTTTTCTATGGTCATGACAATTTTCGTTTCGAAACATTTTAATAATTTTAATCGGTTCGAAACGTTTCGAACCGCAATATACATATACAGCTTAACGTTAAAATGGTTTAAATTTATATCAGATGGTATGTTGATATTATATTTTAATATGTTATATTTAGGATTTGGATCTTAATGCCTTAAAAATACAAAAAATGTCATTAAAAAAAAAATGCTTTTATGACCTAAAAAAATCTTAAATAATGACCTGATGAAATTTTATAATGAAAAATGTACCGAAACAATGCTATGGTACAATGAGAAAATTAATTGATGAAAGTTTCATGTGATCGGCCATAACGGCATTATGATAATGTCACATTAAGATAAATTTGAGAGAATCGTTTCATTCAATGATCATTTTACCAGTTGATGTTTTAGTACAAAATTTAAAATATTTGTGTTTATATTTAAATCTTAAATTCATTTTTTTTGTAACATATAAGTCAAAAGTGAGCAAAAAACTAATAATGCCCCAAAAACCTAAAGAAAATTCCCTTAAACGTCAAAAACTTTGAAAAATGTAAAGAACGTTCTAAAAGAGTTCGCTGTAGAATAGTGAATATTACTTAAACACATTTGTGCCTTTAATGTATCATGTCAAGCATTCCACAAAATGGATACAAATGCACAAGTCCGAGCCCTAGTTATACCTGTATTTTTATTATATATTAAGCATCATTAAATGTTTCATATATCACCAATTGATTATGCGTAAATCAAGTAGGCATGATTTTTTTTTTTAATGGAAAAAATTTTATACCTAACTGGAAATCTACAGTTTGTTAAAATTTAAAAAAATTTAACTCTGTTAAAAAAAGTTCACTTTTATTTTCCATTATAAATTACAAGTATACTAAAATTTTATTTTTAAATAGTAATGAATATAGTACCGATAATTATAAATTATTATATTTGTGTTTCGACTAGGTAATAATAGTATGTGAATCTATTGACTATAATAGTAGGTAACGATCTCATAAAAATCGTTCAATCGTTCATTGCAGTTTTACTTTGTGTGAACGGCATAAAGCCTATTACTATTTCAAGCGGTCGCCATTACTAGTTGATTGACTTGAGTTTTTTTTGTGAGTGTCGAGTGATGAGCTTTTGATTCGTTAAAATACATCTACAATGAAAATTTAGTTGTATAGCTAATGGGAAAGAAAATTAACTAGTTCAGTTAAAATGCTTGGAGAATTACATTTTCAACTTAGTTTTAACTTTTTAATTAGTAATAATATCCATTTTGTTCAAATATATGTATTGTAAGACTATTGTAAAGTCTCTTCTAAATAATTCTGAAATATTTACGAATTATTGTGTAATATGAGAACAAAAAAAAAAAAAATGTTTATTTTTCTATAGGTATATCTACTAAAAATATTATTTGTTTAAAATCACCTGATGAGATTTAAAAATTACAAAAAAGCATATCCATAAACTAAAATAAAATAATTTCTAATTAAATTCTAACAGTATTACCTCGAAACTATACAAAAATTAATAAAAAATTACTTATACATTTTTCATTATACCACCTAGGTAATTAATAATTACTCATATATTACGTTTATTAACTTTTGAACTTTTAGATTCTGAATACATTGCGAATGTTTGTATTAAAATGTTTATTTTCCGATCTGATCGTACCCGTCGTCATTTTTGGCTTAAAATAGAATGTCCTTAGCCCTTACTCTATTTCTAATAAAAAAAAAAAAAAAAAAAAAAATTGGTTATTTCCAAGTGGTTGAACATTTGGTCAGATAGAGGGTAAAGTTTTAAACGAGAAAAAAAAAAGGTTTTCTATGGCATTATTAGAAACAATATTTTTTCAAGTAAAACTTACAATAGATTTTACGAACCGTTATTTGTTATCATTCCGAATGAAACTCAATTGTTTTTTATATATTATGAACACCTAAATACACGAGTATAATTCTGCACATACCTATTACTATTGGAGTAATTGAATTGGAAATAAATAATTTTCAAATAAAATTCCAAACATATTATATTCTGTACATAATCATAATTTTCTGGAGTGTACGATATCCGAATGTCATAAACGTACCTTCATAAACCTTCCGAGAATATATCAAAGTTTGTGTATTAATGAGAAAACTCGAACTATATATGGAACAAGATTGTTATATTGACTGCATGGACTATATTATTATCCTGTGTAATAATGTAATATTGCAATAATATAACATAAGTCCATAATAATTATCACCGAGCCAATGAAGTGTTCTACGTAGATTGTCATGTGGAAATAACATTTTCGAATTTAGTTTGTATACCCTACCTATATAGTAAAACAAATTCATAAATTATTGAACTTTTATAAAATTAAACGAACGGGGCTATCTATATCTATAAATTATTAGAACTATCTTAAATTGCATCATACATGTTTGTAAATTAAGTTAGATTTTCATATTTTAGATTTTAGATGTGTTGTTATTTTTATTTTTTAATATAATATACATATATACTCTTTGAAAATCCAAATTTAAAAACTCAAAACTGTTTATCGTTAGTTTATAATAGATGATTCCGAAAAATAATGGTTCTCGAAAGTTCACATTTTCACAAAAGTTTGCATTTTAGTATTGTGTTCACATAATACATTTTTAAAATTTTTTTCAATACAAAGCGGAACAAAAAATCTTTATTGGTCTTATAATAATATTTATTTTTATTTATATTTGTGTGGAATGAACTTTTCGGGTAGAAGGAGTCGAAAGAAGAAGTTTTCGGGGTAAAGATGAGGTATCTGATAGAAAATCAATTATAGTTGGCGCTTTAAAGAAGTCAGTTTTTGGATTTTCTCAGTAGTTTTGCTAAGCGGAAAGGAAAACTTTTAAAATTAACAGGAAATTGTTATAAATCGTAAAATAATATAATACACGGCGAACTTTGGTGGAAATCGTTTTTGTACGCAATACTTTATATTTGCTTTAAATTTAAAACAATAACACTATCCTATCCAATTACCAAAGTAAACGATGGAACGACGTCTACCACCTATAAATAGAATTTAAACGTTAGGGTCAGGTTAGAGAGGGACAGGGGCAACGATCGCTTGCCCGTTGGAGTTTTTTGATTGTTTGAGGAATATAAGATTATTTTGAGGGGATATTAGCCTTATATTCCAAAAACATCCCTATTAATCCCTCCCATAAATGACCTTCGGATGCATTCCTATTTGTTACCTAAATATTTTAAATTATTGAGTATGTATTAGGTATAGGTATTGTAAGTCCGATAAGAACATAAAAGAAATAATTTTTTATTGATAAACTTATAAATAGGTATTCCTCATAAAATTGGTCAATTATTATTATGTTAATGTATAATATATATATATAAGTCCTGTGGCAAAGGTGTTTTTTTTTTTTTTTTTTTTTTTTAACAAAACTACATAAAAATAAATATTTTTTCTAATGCTATACGAGTAGGTATATGGATAACATTTAATGTACTATAGTTAAAACGAAATCATAACTCTAAATTCTAATTGTTTAGAGTGCAGTTTGTTGTATGTTCAATAATGGAAGAATCAGCAGCAACGTCTTTACCAGAAGTAGAATATTTCCGAGATAATATAAATGTTTTTTCATCGTTATTTTTATAGCAAAAATAATAATTATTGTATAGCAAATTGATTTATTTACTCAGGAATATTTCTAAAGAAAACAGATAAGTATGCTAAAAAAAAAAAAAAAAAAAAAAAAAAATGCTCTATGTAAATTTAATTATAATTAAAATTGCGAGAAAATATAGGAATGAGAAAAATAATGTAATCCCTTTTAGAGGCGAAAAAAAATTCTAGAAATTTTTTTTAAATTAGAGATAAATTGTTAAAGTAAAAATAAAAATTACAAAATGTAAGTATTTTGAAATCCTGTTGGTATAGTATAATATATTGTGACTATAGACTAATATTGTAATATTGTATATTTAAGTATAATATATCATATATCTGAACAGCAAACAATGTATAGTCTTTTGGTTTAATATTAGTATAGTTTGTCGGTCCGTTGAATATTTGCATTTTAATTTCACTCGGTAGTGTACCTACTGCATAAAAGTTCAACATTACGAGTAGGTTTATTAACATATCATGCCACTCGTAGTACCTACTTAAATAATATTTTTTAAAACCATAAGCTACAATACTGCTTTTGGTTTATTTTTATTTTCTATTATTTATTTATCATTTGATTTATTACATTTATACATTATATTTTATTAAATATATTTTGTATAATAATATTGATCTTTATACGAAAAATAAAATAAAAATCTGAAATTATTTTGTCGGAAAATATGCTTTTAGAGGGGAGCTGGACAATCGACCGACAACCAATCGACCGACGAGACAATCGACCGACAACCATTCGATCGACACGGACAATCGACCGACAGGACAATCAACCGACAAGGACAATCGACCGACAGGATAATCGATTGACAGGACAATCGGCCGACAAGAACAATCGACCGACAGGAAAATTAACCGACATAAAATTATAATTTTATTTCGTTAAATAAAACATATGAGTACATTAAAATATTACGAGTTGTGTACTGCGAAGGGTGCCGGGTTCAAATCCAGGTGGTATTCACGCTGTTTT
>JAIPRL010011899.1:0-12792 GCA_025469235.1 Pemphigus obesinymphae
TGCGTGCACCAACTTCAAGGAAATGCCAGTGAGTAAACGAGTGGCACTAGTACGTGAAGCAAGACTTTGTTTCAACTGTTTTTCGTCGTTCCATATGGCGGATAAATGTAGATCAAAATATTCTTGTATCAAGTGTAAACGCAAGCATAATACCTTACTCCATTATGAAACACAGTCCGATACATCTAAAGGTAAATCTATCAGTGATTTAAATGATGGGAATATTCCGGAAACAACAGCTGGTTGCTCTAATTCATCATTAATAGTTCACAATTCCAACGGACATGTGTTCTTACCGACAGTTGTTGTCTCAGTCTCTGACAACCACGGTGATGAAAGAAAGTGCCGAGCAATCTTAGACAGTGGGTCACAAATAAATTTTGTATCCAAAAGGCTTGCAAACCTGTTGCAGCTTCCTCGTCAAAGAGTGGACTTGCCGGTTAGTGGGATTGGGTCAAATCAGGTGCAGTCCATAGCAAGTATTTCACTTAAGGTTAGGTCTCGTGTAAAAAATTTTGAAATTGAATTAGTTTGCCACATTCTAACCGTAATTATAGAAGACATGCCTTGCTGTTCAATTCCACTGGATGGTTGTAGTATCCCTGAAGAACTTATACCTCAATTACCTGATCCTTCTTTCAGCACCCCAGGAAGTATTGACCTACTTATTGGCGGAGGAATATTCTTCGACTTATTGGAATCAGGGCGGATTCAGCTTCAATCAGGAAATGCTTGTCTTCAAGATACAAAATTCGGATGGGTTGTTACGGGAGAGATTGACGCAATATGTCTTCTGGCAATAACACTATAGGTGAAGTTTGTGAATGTGATTTTAGAACTCTGTGCAAGGATGAAAATCAGAGATAAGAATCAATGTTCAAGACAAATAAGAAGTGTATAGATAAGGAAGAGGCTCTGAATCATTTTAAAGTTACTGCGAGGCGAGACGGAACCGGCAGATTCGTCTTACGATTACCATTGAAGTCACAAGTGCACGCGATTGGAAGAACTCTAGAAATGCAACAGCAAGATTTCTCAGCGTTGAATGAAGACTTCAGCGCAATCCAGAACTACGACTTCAATACACACAATTTATGGAACAATATCTAAAAATGGGGCATATGAAGAAAGTGAGCAGAGACGAGAACCAACCAAGTGCCGCATTTTATCTTCCACATCATCCGGTTCTAATGCTATCGAGTCTTACAACCATGTTACGTATCGTGTTTGATGCCTCGGCAAAAAGCACTTCAAATTTATCTTTGAATGATGTGCTTTTATGTGGCCCAACTGTACAAGACGACTTAGTTGCAACAT
Organism: Pemphigus obesinymphae; assembly: GCA_025469235.1. NCBI lineage: Eukaryota > Metazoa > Arthropoda > Insecta > Hemiptera > Aphididae > Pemphigus > Pemphigus obesinymphae. Next base: position 1,318 of record JAIPRL010011899.1, read on the forward strand.
TGATAAGATTTCGTAAACATCAATTTGTCATAACAGCAGATGTTGAAAAGATCTTTTGACAAATTATGATAGCTGAAGAAGATCAAGACTGGCAAAGAATAGTTTGGAGAGCTCAGCCAAATGAAGCATTAGAATTGTACCGCCTTACAACTGTAACGTATGGCACAACTTCAGATTCATTTATAGCAACTAATTGCCTTATCTCGTTATCCGAAGAAGCAAAACAAAGTCACCCTAAAGCGTCAAAAATCATACGCAATGATTTCTATATGGATGATTTAATGACCGGTTCCAACACAATTGATGAATGCTGTCAGCTACAGAAACAAATTAATTCAATTTTAGATTCAGCACACTTCCCTTTACGTAACTGGTGCTCGAATTCAACTAAAATCTTAAAGCACATTGACAAATCAAGTAACGATCCGTTGTTTGCACTATAGATTGGTGAAGGTGAAATAATCAAATCATTAGGGCTTAGTTGGAAGCCAGCATTGGATAAATTTAAATTTATAGTACAGCAGAAACCATCAAGGTCCAAAACTACAAAAAGACTGCTATTATCCGATCTCAATAGAATTTTTGATCCTCTTGGATTTTTGGCACCTGTGTTGATAAGAGGAAAGATATTTTTGCAGCAGCTGTGGCAGTTAAAAATAGAATGGGACCAAAATCTTCCAGCAGAACTAATAAAAATATGGGACATATTCTACCAAGAATTCAAGGACCTGAGTCACCTTCATATTCCGAGAAAGTGCATACCATACCAGTCTCTAGAAATTGAAATTCATGGGTTTTGCGACGATTCAGAGGAAGCCTATGGATCGGCAATTTATGCCCGGAGTAAAGATCTGAGAGGATGCTGGCATTCTCGGTTACTTTATGCCAAGACACGGGTGGCACCATTAAAGGGCTCAAAAATACCAAAGCTAGAATTGGGGGGAGCCTTAAGTCTCGCTCAGTTGGCAACAAAGGTGGCTGAAGCATTGGAGATGGATATTAAGAGCTTCTACTTATGGACGGACTCTACTATAGTGCTTGGGTGACTAAACTGTCAAACTTGTAGATTTAAAACATTCGTAGCGAATCACGTAGAACAAATTTTATAGATTACAGAGCCAGAGCAATGGAGGCACGTTTTGACAAGTGAAAATCTAGCCGACATTCTCTCACGAGGAACAACGTCAAATGAACTTCAAAAAAGGACCTCTGGTGGAAGGGACCACACTGGTTAGTATCAGAGTCAGATACGTGGAAAGGATCATTCTTCACAAATCAAAAGCAGGAGTTGCCAGAGCAACGTAAGATTAAATTAGTATTGTTGACAGTAAATCCATTAGGCAACATTATTATTTCAGCATTATTCTGATTGGCAGCGCCTTCTAAGCGCAGTGGCTTGAATTTTGAGGTTCATAAGCTATCTAAGGGTAAAAAAGAACTTGAAGGTGCCCAAATACTTGACCGTACCCGAACTGAAAGCAGCAGAAATAGTAGTGTTAAAGCAAGTACAGAAAGAAGCGTTTGCAAAAGAGATATTAGAACTGAAAAAAGGAAATTTTTTAACTAGGAACAGCAAGTTAAAGGGACTGTCAGGAGGTATACGAAGATGGAAGTACGTACAACACTTGAGTCAATCATTCTGGAAAAGATGGCATGCTGAATATTTGCCGCAATTCCAAGTTCGAGGAAAATGGAAAACGAAAAACAGATCGTTGAGGATTGATGACGTTGTTATAGTAAAAGAAGACCATGTGCCACCTACCAGATGGAAGATTGGCAGAATCATTAAGGTCCATCCAGGAATAGACGGAGAGATCCGAGTGACGACAGTACGTTTTGGTTCCGGAGCAGAAATGAAAAGGGCGACAGTTAAACTATGCCTCCTTCCTACCAACAAAGTTATAGACAAAGATGAAGATGCAGTTGAAAACTAATGTTTTCAATGGGGGGGAGAATGTTCAGGCCGGGAATATGTAATATTAATTGCAACGTGGAACCCCTCATTACCATTATCTATTTCGATATAGATAAAATTATTTTCACAGTCACACCGGTCAGGCACACACAGATCATTAATTGTATATATTGTGAATTATTATATAAGCTTGTCAATATCTGTTTTCGTGTGTTATTATGGGTAATTAAAATGATGCCGTACCTATATTATAATAAATCGTTGATACCTCACACCCGTTGTTGTAGTTGTCAAGTGTCGTCGTTTGTTACCTTTTTTCGCTAATCGAAATATCGTACCGATGTATTATTCGTGAAAGTGTTTTTTATTGCTGTTGTAATCTCGACTCTAATAGTCAATTTTGTATTTTTATATACCAACTCTAATAGTTGTGCACTTACTGTTTTTATATTCGTACAGCGCGAATAGCGTACGAATATAATTATACATATATACCTACCCGGATAACAGCTCGAATAGCTGCATAAACAATTTATATAATATTTTTATTAACAAAATTCTACATATTGTTACCTCGCCGTTACCAATTATATTATTTGTATTATATTTTGTGTGTTTGTTAAATAATTTATATAGGTTTTAGGCAGTTGCAGCTGGCCAGTCTGCGCTCCACAAATTGTGAGTTTTATTATTTATTTATTTATATCATAGTTTTTACGTGTAAATTATTAATCACGCTAGGACATACCTATTATTTCTGTTGAGCCAGAAGGGCTATTTATTTATTTATTCCTTGTAAACTGCCAAATTTGTATTTATTTATTGTTTTTTTTTTACCTTTTTCTGTGTTGCTGTGAATTATTATCCCTTGTTTGTCCTTAATTGAATTATTATACAGCAACATTAGTTACCAAAACTCGACTTTATATTTAATATTTAATTTACTCCTTTTTCTATAGATTATAAGTACGCAATAGGCGCACGCGAATTATTTTTGGTGTCCGGGCGCGCGTATTACCGCCTTACGCTCCCGGCCCGTACACTCCTTTTATTCCACTCTAATGTTATTCTTGACGGTTCTACCAGTTCTAATTCCTCAGAAACCGCAGAGTTCTTCTCAACATTTTTCTCATCTGTCTATTCCCCAACTACTTCCTCACTACCATCTTCTCCTACAACTTTCTCTATTCCTAACCATACTCTCCCAAATCGGGTCCTCTTTTCTATTGATGACGTTAGTCGTGTTCTTTATATTCTTCATAGCGATTATTCCATAGGTCCGGATGGTATTCAAGGAGACTATCTGTTCCAATTAAGAGATGTCATTGCTGGGCCTCTCTACTTCCTGTTCAACAAATTTCTGAAGTCTGGTGTTTTTCCCTCTCCACTTAAAATTGGCTCTATAATTCCTATCTTCAAGTCGGGAGATCCAAGTAATGTCATTAACAACCGTCCTATATCTATCCTACCGCACCTATCAAAATTCCGTCCATATAACATTTGTATTGTCCAGACGCCAATATACATTTACTATAACACTAGATGAGACCAAAGAAACCGTCATTACAAATTAAATCCAAATCTAGAGAAATATTCCTATATATATATATAAAAGTTGGATCAACAATTTATAGATGTTGTACAACAAAACAATTAAGTTAAAAAAAAAAATAATATATTGTTAATCTAGTATAGTGGAGCCAATCATTTCTTATTTTGCACATTAAAAACTATGGTTACCTACACATTTTTTTCTAAAAACTAATTATAATATAAATATTATATACTATAGTACAAATAAAAAATTGTTACAATTACTATTATAATTACATATATTCATACTTGATACTGTATTACCTAAGTTAAACGGATAAATTTTTCTCATAGCGGATACTATAGTCAGTGGTGCATAGTAGGTAATTGGTAGATAGTAGGTAGTAGGTAATAGGTATATTAGAGCATTAGACGTTCAATCATAGTAGATTCCTAGATGCTGGTTCAATATTCTATACCACCCATCTCATTATTTTTTGTTTTATCCTTGATTATAGAATATATCAACACATCATGTATTAAACACATCTATAAGAGTTGTTGTAACAATATTATGTTAATAATTTTTAATCAATAACAACAGCTATATAATAAGTGTGTCCCTGGGCTTGATAGGAGATTGTAAATTCACCCGAAACGACCAGGTAAAAATGACTATAGTAAATTCCACATCAAAAAAATTAATATTTTTATACTAAGCATTCCATGACTGCACGCGGCGTGTTATATTATTTGTAAGTTACTTAATGTACAAACCCGGAAAAACCATCAGACGAAAATCATGTCAAAATCATCAATCGTGTCATTTCTTATCGGCTTTTACAACAATATTTCGGATCTGATAATTGGCAAGTCATCAGCAAAATTCATTGAATCACTTGTGTTTGAAACACACGTATTAAATGTTCCAAAACTATATTTACACGTAGGGGAACATTTCCCACTTTGCTCCAGACAGATATAACCCACTTTTCCCCGATCAATGAGCTTACCTGGATACTTTGATTTGATTCTATTAAACTACTTTCTTTGAAATCAAGAACATTGATAATACGATTTGTACATGGTACATGCACGCCTCGTGCCTCCATCGATGCCTTGCGTCACACTGAAACACGGCGTGATCGACGTCGTCCGGACTGTAGCCGCACTGAGCACACTCGTCGGACGCTTGTATACAAAATCTTTTAAGGTAGCTACCGAAGCACCCGTGCCCGGTTAGCACCTGTGATAACTCCCCGTGTTTCCTTGTATTCTATCTTCTAATGTCGCGTATCAGCTAAACGTCCATCTGCCCGTCTTAGCACTTTCCCACTCTTCCTGCCACCTTCACAGTAGGCCATCTCTGGCCACAGCCCTATCCATTCCGCCATGGACTTCAGAACGCTCCCTCACTAGCAGCTCGAGTGGCGGTATGCTCGATACTACGGTAGCTCCAGCATATGATACGGTGCGGTAGCACATGGCCACCCTGAGCATCATCCTCCTGGCTATTCTGCTCATTTTCTCTATTTTTGCTCCCTTCACCATTGTATGAAACCAAAAGGGTGCCCCATAGAGCAGCCTAGACAGTACGACGCACGCAAGTAGCCTCCTCTTCATCTGCCTGGAATCCTTGGCATTCAGCAGAAGTGCCTGCAACCGCCTGCATGTTTCCGCAGCTCGCTTGGCCACTATCTTCGCGTGATCCCTGAAATTGTATCTGGAGTCCAGCTGTACACCCAGGTAGCTCAGGCTACTTTGCGAATTTACTGTGTGCCCTCGAAGCCTTAGCTGTATTGAGTTCCTCACGTTTCTTCTGGTGAGAACGATGGCCTCCGTTTTTTCAATAGGTACGTCGAGCCCGTGATCGGTGAGCCAATCAACTGTGGAAGAGAAGGCTTTCTCCAGTTTCTCCTCCAGGAGATGAGGCACCTGGGCTGTTGATAAAAGCGCAATGTCGTCGGCAAACGCGATCATCTCCACATCCCGCGGGAGCGGAATAGTAAGCAGTCCGTCATATAGGACGTTCCACAAGTCCGATCCAAGAACCGAGCCCTAGGGAACTCCACGCCAGATATCAGTGCTGCACAATTCACCTGTCCGGTAGGGAGAAGTTTATCTTGCGTTCCCTAAGGTATGCGCTAACGATCGATCGCAGATACTCTGGAACCTTCTTGGAGCGTAAAGCATTCAGGACGTATTGCCAGGGTGCGCTGTTGAAGGCGTTCTTTACGTCTACAGTTACCATCCCGACGTACAGGTTGTAAGCCTGGCCCCGGCCGTTCGCATTGTCTACGATTTCTCTAACCCGCGACATAGCGTCCAAGGTGGACCGCCCCTGGCGAAAGCCGTACTGGTTGTGTGATATTCCCTCTTCGCCTAGGCTTCCCCTAAGCCTCTGGACCAAAATCTTCTCGAATAGCTTTCCAGAGGTGTCGAGCATGCACAGCGGTCGGTATGCCGAAGGGTCCTCCGCTGGCTTCCCTGGCTTGGGCAGAAGAACAAGGTTTGCCACCTTCCAGCTTGTCGGATATTTGGCCTCTGCCAAGCATGCATTAAACGCGTTTGCGAATCGCTGTGGGTCCCGTATAGCTGCGGCTTTTACGATTTCGTTCGGGACGCCATCTGGATCCGGAGCCTTGCCATTTGGCAGCGCCCTTACAGCGATTCTCACCTCATCGGTAGTGATGATGGGAAAGGTGGCTGGTGTGACGATGTCCTCAGGGACCGTGCCCGGTATGGCCGGCGGGAAAAGCGTACGCACGATGTTTTCCAAGCGGCCCGGCAGCTGTATACCAGTGGCCGGTTTTCTTCTACCAAGCCGCTTCATAACGATCTTGTAGGGTCGTCCCCAGAGGTCGTTTTCGACCGAATCGATGATTTCGGCCCAGCATCTTTCCTTGGCCTCGATGATGCTTAGTGCAAATTCTTTTCTGCTACTCCTAAAAGCTGCTGCCTCGACCATGCATGAGCCATCGTCAGCACGTCTCCTTTTTTGCTGATAAGTGCGGCGACACTTCAGCACCTTACTCCTGTTAGCTGCGATTAGGGATTACAATCCCGGAATCCCGGGTTCCCAATCATTTTTTAGTCCCGTTAATCTCGGGACCGGTAAATCACTAATCCCGCGATTTTAGGGATCGTCAAAAATTTTTTCATATCGTAATTTATTATATTATCGTATTTATCGATATTTATTATTGTAAAATAATTTATTGATTAATAAAATACTATATTCTACACTCAATATTTGTTTAGTATTTATTGAAGCAGAGCATTTTCTAAGGAGTAGCATGTAGGCAATTAACTATGAATAATATACTGACGACGGGTAGTGTCTATATTTAAAAACTGAGAATTATCCACTAATCTAAGCTCTTGGTCGTCGTGATGCTATTAACTCCATGTTTGTAAGATAAGATTATATTTTTTCATTATTATTATATTATGAGATTATATTGATGACAAATCGGTATACGTAAGAACAAATATTAGTATACGCTATTTGCTGATACATTCAACACGTATAGCGCTACGGTCACCATCCGAGACGCTGGAAAGCCAGTTCTGCAGTTCCTCAATGAAAACCTCCGGTTGTCCCCCTTGGTTTCCAGGACCTTTTACCGACGATTTAGAACCTACACTTTATAGAACTAAAAATTATTAAAAACCATACACATTAAACTTAATATATTATATAATATTTATAATAATATATATATATACAAAATATCAAATTATATTGTCAAGGAAATGATAACAGACCCATTCTCGGTTTTTATCGATTATTCGCAATATAACCGATATTTTGATCCAAATATTTTATCACAATCTCAAACGACCAAAGAAATAATAAATCGAATAATATTATCAATTTTATACATTAAATTAATATATATATTTCGATGTTTTCACTTTGCTCCATAGTCCCCTACATAATATAATGGCTGACTTTGTCGAATGTGATCGTGGAAATAAATTTATACTATTAGAAAATTGTAAATTAATATTATTATAATAACTTGATGTGGTGATTCATAGCAAATCGGGGGATATTTTTGATTGAAACAAAACGGTGCGCGCGTGGCCGTCTTTCCAGCTATGATTCTCTACAAGTATACAAGTATAAGAGTACTTTAACAACTCCTTATTAAATAATAATTTTAATAAAGATATCTTCGTTACGGAATTTACATGTACCTCTTTTTATCTGCCTGTTTTTCCGGAGGAATTTACATGTGCTCGTGTCCCTTTACCAATAAAATTAGTAAAATGTTTGGCCATGTATTTAAATTTTAAATGGTTCAATGGTTGTTGCAACAATGAATTTTTTCTAAGCAATATAAATCTTATAATTTTAATAACATATATACATACACTGTAGGCATATACATATACTATGCAAGAACCGAGAAGTATAGGATAAGATGTAGAGGATTGGGTTAAATTTAAATATTGAATATGTTTGCATATGTATTGAAACCTCATCTTTTTATTTTTTATCTTATATAGGTCTACGGTTTTATATTAAAAGAAGACACATATTTTTTTATCTGAAATTTGAATTTATTAGAAGAAAACTTTAAATATTAACTTTTAGTAGGTTGTAGTAACCTACTAAGGAATGCTATAGTTCCATAATTGCCCTGCTCGTCTAACTCAAATAATTCCGCACCTATAGCTACTGAAGAGGCATCAATAGTTATATGAAACGACTTGTTATAGTTGGGAAAACTAATAATGTTATCTTTTAAAAAAACTTCTTTTGAGTTTTCGAACGCTATTTGATGGCGTTCTTCCCATCTCCATTTATAATCTTTACGTAATAATTCACAAAGAGGTGCTATCACTTCCGAATGTTTATTTATGAATTTGCGATAAAAATTCACGAATCCCAAATACTGTTGTACCTCCTTTTTATTTCTAGGTTCTCGGAAATTCGTCACTGTCTTTATTTTATCCGGGTCCATTCTTAATCCCCCAGCTGATACTATATGCCCTAAAAATTTTACTTCTTTCACAAAAAATTTAGATTTTTCTTTGTTCACTGTTATATTATGTATTTTAAACTGCTCAAAAATATTTTTTATATGTCTTATATGTTCCTCGAAGTTGTTTGATGCTATGAATATATCATCTACATAAATAAATACATACTCCTCCTCTATTAAAGGGCTTAATACCATTTGTAAACATTTTTGAAATTCTGATTCTGAAATATTTAACCCGAAAGGTATTACTTTATACTGGTAATTCTTTCCTAAAAAAAGAAATGCTGTAGGCTCCCGATCTTTAGGTCGAAGATATACATGCCAATAACTAGACCATAAATCTATTGTGCTAATATATGTATTATACATGCGTTTAATTTCCTAGCGTCTATGCATAATCTAATACACTCATCCTTTTTAACGACTGGAATAATTTGATTTGACCACGGAGAGGACGATGGTTCAATTATTCCCCATTCTAACATTTGTTTAATAGTACTTTTAACAGCATTTATTTTGGACTCTGTTATTGGATATGGTCTGAAAACTACTGGTTTATCTGTATTTAACCTAATTTTTCCCTCGTACCCTTTTACCAACCCTGGTCTCTCATCGAAAATTGGTTTATAATATTTTAATAATTCATTCAAATCGTTTTGTTACTGGTCGGTAAGGTCTATATTATTGTCTGTAACTATTATAGGTTGATTATTATTTTCAACACATGATAACTTATTTATTTTTATCTGCTGGTCCTGTTTAATATTTTTATTTATTAATTTATCTTCAATCATTAGATCATTTATTTCTATTTTAATTTGATGTTTTTCAAAATCTAATACAGTGTTATTGATAGACAAAAAATCTGCTCCCAGTATAATATTTTCGTTTAGACCTTCCACTATTATTAATACTGTTCGTATTTCAGAGTTTTTAATGACAATTTTACATAAGATTTGTTGTTTTATTTTCCTTAGTTTTTTCCCTACCACACTATAAACATTTACTCCCCTAACTGGTAATATTGGTATTTTAGGATTAATTTTTAATATTTCGTTATATAACACATCTGACATACATGAAATTTCACTACCAGAATCGATAAAACATTGTATTTCTTTATTTTCAATAATGATTGTTATATATGGACATGGTTTATCTTTGTATTTAGATTCTATGTTATTAAAACTATTTTCATTAATTAGATAATCTCCGGTTATTAGTTGTGAAAACGAACAGATTCGGTTGATAATGTGAGGGGTTTTGGTACCTAATGTGTTATCATTACCTAGGTCCCCTTTATCTAGTTTTTTTTATTTTGATATTCTTCGCTACTTGTACCCTCCCCGTAGGTATTCTCCTCCTCTACTTTCATTTGTTTTACTTCGTAATCATTAGTACTTAGTTTGTTTTTATATTCATAACGTGTATTATTTTTATTATATTGTGAATTATTAGGTTTCCTATCATTATTGCCGTTACCCCACCTTTCCCCGTTTATACCCACATTTCTTATTATGTACATATAGTGTATTTCGATAAAACGTGTTATTTGAGTTAGGCTCATCCTCCGTATTCTTATTTATATTTTAATCGTTATTGTAATTATTATTATATGCATCTTCCCTTCCTAATAAATTGGTGGCTTCCATAAAACTTTTGATAGGCATGTTTAACAAAATGACTTGGATATAACCAGGGAAATGTTTAGCAATTATATTAATTATTTCGCTTTCGTTTAACTCGAGAAAATCTAAGTACTTAACTTTTTTAACCTAACTTCCAAAATATTCCCAATACGATTTTATTCCGCTTACTCTGTTTGCCATTGAAAATTGACTCCACACGTTCAGTTGGATATCTCTTGACCAAAATTCCTCGAGAAACAGTATCTTAAAACTCTCATAATCGTTGCATAAGTAATTCACTATACTGTACCAATTTGATGAATTTTATTTTAGGCTCTCCTCTACTATCAATAACTTATCTTCTTCGTATATTGATTTCCTCTCGAAATATTTTTCTAGTTTCCGCAAATATATTTTAGGATGCACATCTCTATTATTCCCTTAAAACTTCGAATAATTAATTTCTACATTCGGTAATGTTACCTTTTCCTTAACTATTTTATTCCTATTACCATTGCCTTCTACTTCGATTTCAATCTTCTCATACCTTTCTTTTAATTCACTGAATTTTTCGCTGCATTCCTCTTCTTTTTTCTTTATAATACCATCATACTTTTTGCAAATATTATCCTCAAAACATTTCAACAACTCCCTCATTGCTTCTAACGTCACCGTCATTTTAACAGTAAAATTATTAATTTATAATTCTAATCCTTATTTCTTAATCTCGTTTTTTATTCGAGCTTGCACAGTCGGGCGCCAAATGAAACCTCATCTTTTTATTTTTTATCTTATATAGGTCTACGGTTTTATATTAAAAGAAGACACATATTTTTTTATATAAAATCTGAATTTATTAGAAGAAAACTTTAAATAATAATTTTTAATGTACCCGTTATCAATTATACAGTTTCCCGTGGAACACTGACCACAGGTGTAGGACTACACATTCCCAGAATAAACAAATATATATATAATGATTACCTGTACTTCGGATAAATGACGTCTAAGCAAAATAAAAAACACACTTTTACTTGACTTTTTTAACACGGCTGCAGAGTTTTGAAACACCGTTGAAAAAAAAAGGGTAAAATCAACAATCGCCTGAACGCGAACCTCCATTGTGACGTATTGTCGTATTAAGGGTGAATGAATATCTATATATATACCATTACCAGCTGAACGCGGCTGCACTGCCAAAAGGTAGTGAAACGCCGCTGGACCGGTAAATATATATATATATATTCATTCACCGAGTGGGAACAAGGTGATTTTTAGCTTTGACTTTGCGTGGGGGACGACCTAAGGGTCTTTTCTATTCCAGGCTTATGCCTCTACTAGTGGGTTGAGTTAAGTTGATGATTTATTTGGATTTTTGGGTGGTTGATTCGGATTATTTTATTAT
>JAIPRL010011901.1:0-12784 GCA_025469235.1 Pemphigus obesinymphae
TATTATTGTTACTATCGATTGAACACTATCGATTTTTATACCTGGCGGAAAAGTGAATCGGCCGAAAAGGGAAAGGTACGATTTTGGGGGAAAAGTGAATCGACCTTTTTTAGATTTGGCGGAAAAGGGAAGGGTATGGTTTTGGCGGAAACGGGTTGTGCCCTTTAATTTAATCATAGGTAGGTAATAAGTACGTATATCTATCTATTAAAAACACGTTTTTATTTATTATTTTTATAATCGGCACGTACCAACAAACGATTTCATATAAAAATTTCGTATTTCGTTATCATATTTTATCGTGTTTCAATGTTATACATCAAAATATGTATCAATTTATTCACAATATCTAGTTGACGCATAAACAGTGTAGGAGGATCTAAATGTCATAGGATCTAGTTGACACAAGGGATCGAATTGACATTATACAGGATCTAAATGACGGGTGATCAATTTGGCTACAGGGAGGTTGTAGACTACAGGGATGTAGATGGCAATAGGAGATCTACTATGTAGGGGAGATCTAGGTGTCCGTTTACCGGGCCCCGACACACCAAGACGGTTTACCGTACGGCAAGAACCGTACGGTTCAGTCAAGTTTACATACGTTTTAACGTACCGGCCGGTTCGCACTACACGGTTGACGCGTCGTCCGGTGCGCCGGTTGCATGTCACGTTTTTGCGGCGCGCCGTAATGCCGTACGGTTATCAAAACACATCTCGTATCCTCGTGATTTCTTATCACACATGTCACACTCTACAACAACGGCGACAACGTGCGGTTGTACACTTGCGTATGTTGCTTCTTTTTTTTTTCTTGCATTTTTTGAGTCAAAGTCAAAATGAACTTTTTCGACACTGAAGAGTTCATTAATGCAATTGAAAAATACGAGTGTGTTTGGAAAACAAATGGTAAGGAATATTCAGATAGAAATGCAAGGGCTGCAGCTTGGAACGCAATAGCTGAAACCGTATTTGAACACGGAAATTATTTTAATGTTGACGAACAAAAAATTAAAAGTAAGTAATTATATACATTCGTTTCACTAAATTAATTAACGTTTTATTGAAATATCATATGTTCGGTACATTAGTATTCTAAACCTATATAATAAAACAAACATTTATCTTCTGATTTCACTTTGCCTTCTCTCCCATCTATTTTGGGCCGACCACCGTTGTCCTTCCATATATATGTTCTCAACTTCATTAACTGTCACAGCTTCATTATTTTTGTACAATAGTTTCAATAATTCCACTTACCTTTATTTAAATTTTTGCTCTTAAAAAATTAAAATGCACCTATATTAATTTTAATTCGTTAAATATTTAATAATAGAATAAATACAATATTAGTGTATTATTAGTAATTAATAATAACATATAATTCAACGTATACGCATATTGCCTATTATTATTTTGAAACTTTTTTAAGTAAAAAACCTCCCCAAAATATGTAAATTACGTTTATAAATTATGTTTGTCGTTCTCGTATACGAGAAACTCCACATGTTCTTGTATATGAGAACGGCAAACACATCCCGGGAATACTGCCCACGTGCACGTAGTTTCAAATTTGAACAAAAAAAAAAAATACCTAGGAGAACGAATATCACTACTTGAGCATTCATGCGGACGTATTACTTGCGTTTAAAAAGCGGATATACGCATCGATTCCCGAAATATCTATAAGAATTCGTAAATCCGAAATTAATATACTAATATGTATATGTATCTAAAATATAAAATTACAACTCAGTGTTGCGCGGAAGAAGGGATCTAATGGTTCTACTTGATAGTGTTATCTTTTTCTCGTTATCGTGACGTGTTTCGTAAATACAGCTGTTTTCGTGATTATCGTAATATTATTATCACGGAATAAGTTAAATCAGAATGGACATTGATAAAAATTACACTCGCTATTAACTTAATTTGTGATATGTCTGTATATTACATAGGTTAGGTTAGTTTGGTTAGTTTCACTCAAATCATAACACGAAATATTTTGGCCATATGGCCTTGGATGGAAATGAGAATTTTACAGGATGATAGGGTAATATACACGCATTTTGGATCTATTTTCAAAAGTTCAAACCTTTCGATGTAAGCGCATGCGCAATTAAGCTTCAATTTTGTAAATACCAACCCCTATTTTTGATACTAGATTTCGATACGTTTGAAATTTGAAAATATTGAATATTTTAACATTTGAAACAGTTGTAACACTGTCAATTTTGAATTTAGAACAGGTTGATAAAAAATAAATTATTATAAAAGAATTAATCTATTGTAAATCGGGTGTCAAACATAGGGGTGGTTATTTACAAAAATCTAATTTTATAGCGCATGCACACACCAAAAGGGTACAAATCCTATTTTGAAATTGGCCCATAATATGTGTTGGTACCCTTCTATTATCCTGAAAAAATTCCCATTTCGATCTGTCATCCGGCTAAAATATCTTGTGATACCATTTCAGTGAATACTCTGTATAATACGAATGTATGGAGATTTAAATTGCAGCATTCCTAATTATAGATATATAAGTCCAAAAGGCCTTCGACAAAGTCTGGCATCCCGGCCTCATCTTCAAACTTATTTCCATAGGAATCCCAACCCAAATTGTTAACATTATCAAATCATTTCTCCAGAAGAGAAAATTTTCCATCAAAGTCGATAAAAAATTCTCCTCTCACAGGAAAATCTTCGCGGGGGTTCCCCAAGGCTCCTGCCTTTCCCCCCATCTGGTCGCTTTGTACGTTAACGACCTCCCTGTCCACCCCAAAGCTACGGTCGCACTCTTCGCAGACGACACCCTTCTCTATGCCACCAACAAATTTTACTCCGCGGCAACTTCAAACTTCCAAAAACAAATAAATCTCATCCAACCCTGGTTTAAACAGTGGAGAATTTCAATAAATCCCTCAAAAACATCAGCCATCTTCTTCTCTAACAAAATTACCCTAAACACTCCAAAACCCAAAATCCCCAACACCCCGGTTAGATAGTCCTATTCGATCAGATACCTGGGACTTATCATCGAAAGGAATCTTAATTTCTCAGCCCACACCAAGTTCGTTGTCAATAAAACCAAAGCAGCAGGCCACTTGTCCCCATGCTTAACAGAAAATAATATACATATATACATAAAATGAAAAAAATGTATATTAATTTATTAAATACGACATATTATGTCATATTCGAAAAGAACAGTATTAACAATGGATTTTATGTCTGAGGTAAAAAATTTTCAAATATCAATATTGTGTACTACCCTTAAATAAAAATATTGAAATTCATAATATTCGTGTAAATAATAACCAGGTCATAATTATTTAAATATGTATTTACTATTTCAATACTTTCTCAAAAAAGTATTTAGAAATTGGAACACATAAAGAAAAAAGTATTTAAGTGTAAATACCTATATTTGATACGTTAGGTATAGCTAATAATTATAATTATATATAAAGTGTATAATTCGAAATCATATTTTACCTTAAAATTTAACAATTATCTACTAGAGTTAGATTTCAAAAATATGACTTCTTATTCATACAGCTTTGATATTTTGTATTATATATATATATATATATTTATATATAGATAAGCTTTAAGTTGAATAATTCTAAATCACTGATTTTTGGTAAAATACATTTTCATACCTACTCAATTTCAAATTTTCATGTATTTTGAGATAGAAATGAATTAATTCACATTATTTTTGGATGAATACAAAGAATTTAATAAGCTGATAAAAACCATGAACTTTTCAGATCTTCAGAAATGCACTTCTAAACAATTTGAAAATACCAAGATATATAACCTTTGGATTCTGAGTCCATGTTATATTAGTACACATTATATCTATATATCTAATTTTATTTTTATTTTTTGTGAATCGATTTATATGTTTTATTAAGTACATATTATAAGCAATATAATAGTATTATAAATATTTTTTTCTATTATTTTTTTATTTTATATTTTTTAAAAAGTTAGTCTTTTTAACTTAATTAGTTATCTCTTTTTCCATTAACTAATTTATGTTTTACAGTTAATTTCCATATTATGATCCAGTTATGTTAATATATTAGAACGTATAATTTTCGTGAGTTCGTTACACAAATTGTTAAGAGAACCCCTATACTATCCATTTTTATAGGGTGCTTGTGTAGGCAATTTTTAAGATGTTTTTGAGTTATGAAAATTTAATAATTAAAAATGTTAAAATACATTTTTAAATTAATCTGAAAATAGTTTCATACTTTCATATCATTACAACTTTTAATTGTTATGCAATTACGACATTTGTTCAAAAACTTTTTGTGGCTTTCTGTTCTCAGATTAATCAAAAATCATCATAAAATAGAAATAATTACACTAAATAATAGACGAAAACGTAATTTAATATCGAGAATAGAGTTTTTGTTCGATGAGTATATTTAAACATCTATAATTTGTGGTTTAAAAACGTTAAATTTCCAAATTTCCAAATTTAAAAAATCATTTTATCTAAAAAACTCTATTTTCTTCCATAGTAATATTAATATTCATAGCAATGTCCATAGAAAATATTCTTATCTATCATATTCTGTTTAAATTTTGAATCTACAATAACTAGAAGAGAACCTAAAGTTTAAAAGCGAGAACGTGTTTTAATGCTGTTAAAACGTATAAACATATACATATACTTAGTGTCCTTTTAATCCAAATATATAATAATTAGTAACTACCTATTTATTATAAAACACTAAATATTTTGAAAAGTAAAATTTAAGTAAATCTATTTCATTTTGTTAAATACCTAATTTTAAAGACAAAAATTCAATTTTAAATTTTTAAATTTTTTTAACTAAGTTATAGGTTTAGTTTTTTTCCATTTTAATTTTATAACTTAATGAGTTAAAATTATTTTTGTTAACTATCATCTTTGAAATAAAGGCTTTTGGATTAATTTATGTAATTTCAGTTAATTTGTTGATTAACTTCCCAGTTGCCCGCACAGCCAGGATATTTCTGGATAAATCAATTAATTACTAACCTAACCATTCGAGCTTATTTCTTTATTGGATATTGTATTATATTTATGGTCGAAAACATCGACGTTATAAAATTTCACGTTTGAATTTATTTTCGATTTTTATACCTATTTTAATTTGTTTGACCGTGTCTCGTTATATACGACTTTGTTCGGCTGCAAGAATTTTGTCGTTTAATTGTCCGACTATATTATTATTATCGCGCGTTCGACAAACGATAAAAACACCACAACTAAACAATATAAGTACGAGGAATGGATTTTTTTTTTTTTTTAATTTTGTCGAAAACTAGTCGGAACAAAACGAGTTTTCGGTCAATTTAACGATTAGATTTTTATATTTAATTGATCATTATAATAATAGTAATATTTTATTCCAGTTTATATAATATTGATGGGATGTTTCGACAAACTTTATTGTTTTTCTTTGTTTAATTTCAAACTTTAATTGTTTGTTGATGTTTACTATATAAACCAGCTATTATAATTATAGACGGATCTAAAAATCCTCGGGCAACATTAGTTAATATTTAATAAGTACCTATATATAAAATAGGTAATATTATGGAAATATGTGTACAATACAAATGTTTAAAAAAAATTCATTTATTTTGTATTTTTTATTCATTGAATAGTATACATTAACTATATTTTTTCTCTTAATTGACTAGATTGAAAATTTATCACACTGGTTATTTTTTAATTTATTTTTGTAAGCGTTTTGATACTTATCAATTATCACAAATGTAATAAAAAAAAACGTATTTTAAATGGATTTTCACACGTTATTTATTGAATTATTCAATATTTTCTTTATACAATTTTGATGCATCCTATGTATAGTATTAATTTTTATAAGTGCTTATAATCATAATAACAATAATAATAATAATAATAATATGTAAATATAAACTATATGATGCCTCAGACCCATAGAGGTATGCGATCAGTGGTTAAATTGGAAAAAAATAAGGACGGAAAACCTAGGTATAAAACCATTCGTTTTCGTAATTTCATTATTTTTCCAAAGAAAATTAACATTTTAATATATTTATTATATTATTATATATTACATATTATTATATTTATATATATTATATAAAATAAATATAAAAATGGACGCTGCGTTCTACCATCCGTGCGACACCCACTGTATGAATACACCATTGTAAGAAAGCCCCTCAAATTATGACAATGTTTTATGAATAGTAGGAGATTGCTTAATAACGACATAAGAAAAGCAGAAGATGTGGAAAGAAAGAAATATATTACGAGCTAATGAAACGATATGAACACGAACCACAGAAAGCCTACTATCGGGACAAGACATGAAATATGAAGTTTGGAAGACACTTAGTTGCCTGATAGTAGGAGTAACCAAAATAGAGAATAATTTTGTAAATTGGAGGAAAGAAGAGAGTCATATGTGGGAATGTGGAAACGTTCAGGATGAAAAACACTTACTGGAGTGCCAAATAATGGAATCTAATTGCGAATGAATAGACTCCCAAATGACCCAACACTAAAGTGATAAATTCATTCATTTTAGGTTCATACATGACTTTTTACTTTTTATATTTAAGTGAATATTATAATATCCTAATCTAATGTATAATATATACGAGATAAAACATGTATGATGATAAGTGATAACAGATAAAGAAATTACAATATATAGATAATAATGGTATGGATGGGACATCTTCTATATCAATATATAACTTCAGAAAATATTAAAAATATGTCTTATCAGAAGTGATTAGATTCAGTTATTTCATGGTTAGGTGGTTAGTGTGATAAAAACTAAAACCCTACTTGTCTGCTGCAGATTTTCAATAATTACTGTTTCTATTATTGCACCAACATTTATTTAAGTAGGGATATAGCATATAATGTATTATTTGTTAACCACATATGTTATGGTATGGTTTGGGTACTAAAATATAATTTATCTGACGATTGGCAAAGAAATTTCCCGCGAAATTAAATAATAAATATTTTGATTTATCGTTCTTCCCAACCCTGAAGGTGTTTTTCTATCAAGTCGGCGATAATGCTCTCTATCAATACAATATGATCTACTTAAAATATATATGGTTCTGTTTTTGATAATTCATACACATTCTATAATAATTCAAGGCTAAGCATTGTAATGAGATTATAAAAACTAAAAGTTTTGAAAGATGAAAATTAGGTGATATCGATAAATAATTAAGTATTATATTTAATATTGTCTTTTAAGGCTGTTGGATCAGATAATTAACAATATAGATAATTAGTTATGTATGACATATCTTATGTTATACGTAAATGAACGTTGTCTGTGTGAACCATAATTACTCTAAATTTTCAGAAATTCCAAATACTCCCTAAATTTTCAGTCTAAACTGTTACGAAATTGGTAAAAGAGAAAGATTTTTTTCTAATACTTCCGGTGGTCCGATTTAAATTTTGTCAACATATATTTATCTGAGGGTATGTAGAAAAAATATTTTATTATACAATTTTTATTTAAAATTATTTTCATCTAAATAACCTAATTACGATGTTTATAAATTCATACATATATTCAAAACTGTAATCGGGCAGTGGGAAGTACGTAAACTAATATTTCGCTTATTGGTCTAAAAAAATTAAAAAATTAAAAATACTGGTGATCAAACAGCTTTAATTTTTAAAATTTTACTCTCCCTGCAACTATATTCCCAACATCTATAAAAGAACGAGTAAATTTTTTTTTAATTAAAATTATATCCAAAATTCATATTGATAATGTGCGATTATAACCGGTATCTCATTTTCGATGAAAATGTGCATTGTGCATTTACGAGTTACGTTTACGACCACGGATTAAGATACACGGCATGTGGAACAATGGCTTATCATATAATGACAAAACCTTCTAATTTTTAAATTAAGTCCATACCGCTTAAAAGAATCGGTGATAAGTTTTATATTACCTACGACAGTGCTACCATTAATAACATCAATGTTACAAAAACTTTCATTTTGTCATACTGTTATCAATTTATTCCTATAATTTAAAAACTGGCGATCATCTATTCGGTAGATGACCAATAGCGTGACGTGAGGGCGCTAGTAGTATAATCAGAAATTGAGAAAAAAAACTTTGATAACGAGCTATCGTTCGGCATTCTGTATATATTAATCCGTGCTTACGACCCATTTTATTTTTGATTAAAATGTGCGGTAATAATGGAAACCGAACTATTTTTCATTATTAATGTGGTAAATATGAATGAATTGAACTTTGTAGGTTTGTTTGACATTTTCAGTTTGACCTTTTCGGCTATAATTTTATTTTTATTTTATTCCTTATTACCTTACAATGACTTGGTTTTTATGAAATATTAAATGGATCATAATCGCACATACTATTATGTACTTATTCCCAAAACCTTAAATCAAAAACGAAATGTGGTTACACAATTCATAACCGCAGTACGGCACATTATGTATTTTTTCCGAAATATTGCTTGATTCACACCATGTTCAGTATTTAATTTAAATGTTTTTACGATTGTCAACGATGATAATAATCAATAACTGTAAAGTTGATAAAGACGATAAAAGTATTTAATTATTTATTTATTTATTATTATATGAATTTTTTTAAAGTTCTTCTAGTATTTAATTAATAGTTAACTTATATATTATTTTTAAATGTATATTGTAAAACTGACAATATACGCATACTACTAAACCTTATTGATAATAATTTATAAAAATTTAATTAAAATTATTTTAAATATTTAATATTCTAATTTCTATGTGTAATTAATACACACTCGTATTCGCTTTCTCAGTCTAACCAACTAATAATATAGGAAATACACGTTCGGCATTCTTAATCTTATTACAAATTTATCAACTCTAATATTACGGTAAATTTACCTATTGCCAAATTTATTGACAAGATTATTATCTATGCTGTAGCATTGTATTTTTTTTTTTTTACAAAATTTGAATTTTGTAAAGAATATAAAAATTTTTAAATCCCAATAATTTAAATAAATATATTTTTCTTTACAATTAAATTTTCAGAAAAATACATGTATTGAAAAAAAAAATACGACACTACGTCATAAATAATGATCTTGTCTATAAATTTGGTAAAAGGTAAATTTACTTTAAAATTAGAAAAATTACAAAGTTTTAATAACAATACCAAATGTACATTTTTTTATATTTTTAGTTGGTTAGACGACATATGTGCTTATATAGTGTATTGACCATACGTCTCGTTTATCACAAAATTGCATTTCGTTATAGGAACGCCTTAGCAGTAGTGTAATTACATGGGGTGATCTGGATGATATATCACCCCCCCCCCCAGAGCCTTTTTAAAATAAAAATAAATAATTTCACTGAAATTAACTGTAACCATATTAATAATAATCAGAGTGTTATCAGTAGTAAATCGTTTATGGTATTTCTTGTGATTGTAAATGTAAATAAGCGTTTCTATGATATGTTCATTTTGTACACCTTATCTATAAATGGTTTGGTAATGCTAAACATCCATCACAATATTCATGTGAATATAGAAAAAATGTTGGACAAAATGGCCCCGAAATTCCGTAGAATGGACATTATTTTGTAATATAATAAATTGTCAAATAAAGAATTTGATAATAAAAATTATAAGTACCAAAATAAGTTTGTTACACAGTAAACAATAAATAGTATGGATAGAATAAACCAGTGGCATGTTGATAAACATAGTCCATATAAATGCACGTCACATAAATGTAATAAAACGAATAAGGGAATCTGGGAGGAAGGGAGTGGAGTTTAACTGATACGCCAATTTTTTTTCGGCTCAATCCGAATTTAAGTTGCATGCGACGTTTAAAATGGATCTGTCCGAATTGCACTTACTGTTTAAAGTAAAAATATGATTGATGTATAAATGTGACGTAATATAAAAATGTTAAAAATGTATTTATATTATTAAGACCTATTAGAAAGAATTAATAAGTACGATTATGTCCCAATATGAAGAAATAAATATTTGAACAATTGATAAATTAAGAAAAAACAAAATATATATTATTAAATAATAAAATAAATCTTGTTGTGTAAATTGAATTAATGTAATGTAACGTGATTTAAAAATTTTAAAAACCAAAACGTTTTTAACCATACCAGTGGTAATTTTTTTACCGACATTTCTAAGTCTATTAAAGTGGAAATGAAAATGCTACGTAGTTACGTTTTTAGTTAATTTATCGATTCGGAAAAGCCCATTTTAAACGTTTTTTATTTTTGGTATGCAATTCGGATGCTTCTTTTTTTTCTGATATCACCCCCAGACAAAAATCATAAATACGCTACTGCACTTTAGTATATAGTGTCCTCTTAAGTTATATTTTAAAAATCATGCGGTTAATATAGTAAAAAACATGTGCCATATTTTGTTTTGATTTCTATGTGGTTTTTTATGCCTAAGTTTTTTTTTGGATACGAGAGAACGCTATATTTTTGTATGTACCTATACCGTATAACTACTCAAAATTTGACATTAATTAGTTAATATTTTTTTTTACATTAACTAACTATGACTTACCTAGATTAAATTGTCATTATAATAACTTAAATTAATGAATGTTTATTGGAAATAAAAAAAAAACCTAATTGTTCGAGTACCTAACTTGTTTTAGTAATATTTATATACAAATTTTTAGCCACTCTTTTTGAATCAAGTGTTTTTTTTTTTTAATTTTAAAAATGAATTTTATGGGTAGTGGGAGAATGATTTTTGGATTTGTGCATTGGGGTCAACATATTATATTTATGCTATTGAGTACTAATAATGACATTATAATATTTACACTAAATAATGTGATAAATCCTATATTTTTACTATTCGCTATATTATTATGATATCAATGTAGAAAATACACACTTTTTTACATTTTGAGAAATTAGTAACATTCCAACCTATTCAGTGCACATATTCACAGTCAAAAATGTGATTTTATTGATAATAATTGACATAAAATATTAGTTTTATATTGAAGGTCCTCGATTCGACTCCCAGGTAGGAAATGAAGTAACCAACGAGATTTTTCTCACTGGTGATGATGTCTGGTCTTTAGTGCAAGCCAGGCATAATTACCAATAACCCGTCCAATAATTTGGTAGCTATGCTTGTCCTAGCTATCAAGAACTCCTTTAATATTTGAAGGTGCAAACCTGAGCATGTTAGAGTTTGGGAAGAGGATGTAAAACCGTTAATTTATTTATTTAAAGACCAAATTACGAATAAAGAAATTTATACACACAGCATTAAACTAAAATGCTTTATGGCGATAATTTCCGACGACTTTTGTGAAGTATCAGCCGATTTGCCATGCATTTATTCGTTGGACAAAGTATATATAGAGCATATTCACTAATAAATGTTTCAAGTATTTTACAAAATAGTGGCAGCGTTAGCTATTTAGCAGCCCTTTTAGTTCAAAAATGTGTATATACATTTTATAATTCCACCCCTTTGTAAAATAGTCACTGCCATTTCCCTATATAATATTCGTTATTCCTTAATATTCGTTTAGACGAATATTGACAACTAGAAAAATAAATATTATTCGTTTTTCGTATGGTAATAATAACGTATTAACGTTGTGGGCTATGATTGTTCGCTATCTGTGTGGATGTAATTTGTATAGTCATAGAGTAAAATTGAAGACCGGGGGAGAAAAACATAATTTTTTAAATTAAAAATTATATTATTCTACTCGCACCTATGTATCTATATATTAAATTTATAACATTGCTATTATGTTCTTAATAAATAAAGTAGACGTTTTAAAATTTTAATTAAATTAAGTCGAGCTTAATAATACTTTTATAATATTAAAATGCATTTTGTTTTAAAAACATGTTAAAATGTTCGTTATATTTGGAAACTCAATGTCGCCCAGTTACTGAAAATATCATATACTATAGGCGACAATAATGCTTTAATGCGCGACAATTTCGTCGCCTAGCGTATATAGTGGTTAAAATGTACACTGGATAATATACATAATCACGTCTAGTTATTTCAGTTAATTTTCTTATACTAAGATGGTTGAATGAGATGTATATATTATTTCATCGACTTAAACGTAAAAGCGTGACAAAATTAAGGTTACTTAGAATTATCCGATATAAAATCTGAAAATTATATATTAAAATTCTTCTTTTTTTCACCATAGAGAATGTTGAATACAGATCATCTTTGTGTACACAGTTATTTTTATATGTACGAGTATATCTGAGAGAACACTAAAAAACGTTCAGCTGTATATATCTGATATAGACCGCATATTGGCAGATAGCCGTCGATTATTATGTTAAAACGGCACCGACCAAAATATAACCTTATCATAATAGTAAAAAAACAGCGCGTATATATATATATTTTGGATTAGTACCAAAATTACCCGCGTATACATACGAATAACCGACTAGCGAAAACATATGGGGTCAGATATATTATAACCTCAATTTATTTCGTCCGAAATGTCGAATGACGCTTATATAATACGATCGTCTAGAGACAGCGCCTCTTATCTTATACTATTTTCTTATCAGGTTACAACATGCTATCTCCACCACAGAATATTCTGCGTCTCCACAATATCACTTAATACTTATTAATTAACTTAACATAAACTAAACAGAATTATATTTTAATTTATAATATGTCATTTAAGTTTGTATGTATTAATT
>JAIPRL010011902.1:0-12781 GCA_025469235.1 Pemphigus obesinymphae
TTGTAAAATTAATTAAATTAAATATATTTAAAACCAAATTAATAAAAAATAAATTTAAACTGAATTTTTTTTTTAATATTAAAAGAATATTTTGCATATTTAAGGACATAAAACATCATATATTTGGCATTTTAAAAGAATATTAAGAGAATATATTGCCTATTTTATGTGACATAAAAACATCATATTTTAAGGATTTTAAGAGAATATAAATCCGACCTCTAGATATTACAAAATACTTTATCTTAGTTTGAAAATTAAATTATACGATTTATATACATACATTGCTGACAAAGAATTCCACTGAATGGTCGTGTATAACAAAGTTGTAGTTTAGAAAAGAAATACACGTACCTATTCTACAATAAGCGTCAGAAAACGAAAATTCGTAAGTATTAGCCGAAATAATTCGTATAGGTAAGTAGCGAAATATTTACCATGTGGATAGTAAACATTATTGCAAATACATTAATGTAAAGATCTTTTATTTATCTGATCTATACGAAGTTTTATATTCTATGATCCATATTGGATGATAGATGTGATATGGATTCATTACATTTTATATCGACAGTCTCAAATTTACCAGCTTTTGACTACCATTGCTATAGATATTTTCGCACGACACTTTCCCGTTTACACTTTATACTTTCATATTTTGTACAATATCTCATGTGACGTGATCAACACTTAAGTATGTAATATAATTTATTAATTATAGATTAGGTACCGTGATATTAAAATATAGGTAAATGTATACAATTTTCAAGACAGCCGATTTCTTTTAATACGAAATTGGTGGGTACGGTTACACCAACTTTAAAATATAATATACATAAATTATATATAATATACGATTATTGATTATATAACATGTAATAAGTAGTATAGGTTTAATATTAATATTATACCTAAAAATTATCATTTATATTTATTTGGCGATCATTTCTTGTGTACGCTAATTAATAAATAATTATAAAATACAATTTATTGTCTTTTAATGTTTATATCATAATTGACAACTACGAAGGTTAAGAAAAAAATCTTTGTTTATCAAAATGTTTACAGACAATAAATGTTCATTTATAGTCATGACAATGGTTAACGAAATCGCTTTCCTGAAAAGGAAATATTAAAAATGAACTTGCTATGTGCACGCGTACCAATAATAATATAGATTTTATAATACCTATACTATATAATATTATATACTTGAACAAATTAAAAATTTATTTATTATTATCAGTTTTGTATAGTTGTACAGTTATAAGAGATAACGTATAATATAAACATATTCAAATTCAAATTCAAATTATAATACCGCAGAATGGTGAAAAACTTATTTTCCACGCAATATAAATTATAAATTGATTAATATTTCCATATTATCTAGATAGTAGATTATATTATAGAAATTACAATATAGATTATGTATTTTTTTATTACCAATATGAAGATAAAATAAGATAATAGGTATAAATTATACTCAATAGTCGAATTGAAAAATAATTGGTATAAGGGGGGAGGGGCGCAAAAGTAAAATAAATATTTGCGTTTGCGAACATAAATATCACAATCTATTCTTATGGGCTATGTCCCCTACAATCGCCAACAACCATCCGATACAAAAAATATCAAATAAACGTCACTTTTTATTTAATAAAAAAACTTAAAATATAAGTTATATAATACATCTTATTATTACCTATATGTATGATAAACATTCATACATATTTTCATAAGAATACTTTTTTTTTTTTTATCTGTGTAATGTTATTCTAAATTATTGCGTTTATTATTTCTATATGTACTATTTTTTATTGATTGTTTACAATCTCCTATAATATATATTTTAATAAAAAATGTACTTGAGAGCATGCTCAGGCAGCGAACGATTTAGCGTCTGTTTCGCTACAAATATATAGCGGAATCCCAAATAAACGCGTCATACTGTATACTATATACTAATGAATATTAATAAATTATTATTATTAATGCTCTGTATACAAATGTGTGATCAACCGACTTCGGTGAGCAGCATGGCGAAGGAAGTAGTTTTGAGCCGGCCTATAGGTAACTGCGTGACTGGTCATAACATGCGGTGTACTCATGTCATGAAATTTTTTTTAAATTATCCACACATTAAATGAGTATTAAAGGTACTTATGCCCACGGTCGTGTTCATTAATCGTGCCTATGCTTAATATCTATGTTTATACCTTTAACATATTTTTTCTATTAAATAAAGACATTATTTTATCGATTTATTTATTTTTTAACAGCGTTCACCGTTAATGAAAGTAAAATGCTTAAATTACACATTCATTTCTATTAATAATTTGTGTACTTTTTTAACCTTTTTACCTTACATTTTAAATTTAACAATCAATCACAATTACATTATTATATTTGTACTTAGCAGTAGATGTTATATTGTATTCTATTGGTATAATAATTAAAAACCGAAATAAAAAGATACAAGTGTTGTTAATAATTAATTAGGTACCTACCTGATTAAAATGAAAGACCATATATACGCGTTCGTCTTTCAAAAATAACGTGAACGTGAACGTGTTTTTTCAAATATAATTGAACGTGAACGTGCACGAGTTCATTTTTTAATCATTGAACGTAACGTGAACGAATTCAATTTTCAAAAACGTTCCGAACACTATCTATATGTATATAGGTATATCATATGTAAAAATAAATACAAGTGAATTTGCGTACAACCTAAATACAATTGAAAACACACGAGTTTATTTCCAGTTTGTTTAAAAAATATTTTACATAGTTTGTTTTATTTTTGAGTATACTTATATTCAGAAAATTCTGATTTTTTTCATTCCCTTTTCCTTCACAAATTTCAAAATTTAATACTTTTACAAATGATATTCAATTTTGAGTTTCATTTTTATATGTTCGACCTAAATTTATTTACGAAGTAATAAATTATGGAAATTAAATTCACCAACATAGCAAAAAATGTCAGTCATTAAATCATTAATTTAATTATTAATAATTATTATAAAGTCTGTAGGAATATTTTAATTGTAATTTTAACATGCCTTATCATTTTTGACGTCGCCTGAAATTGGCCTGATACTTATACAAGGCTGTCCCAAAGAAATATTTAGGGGGAGGGAGTTCCCAAAAAAATGAATAGGCAAAAAAAGGTCATCATGTGGCGGCTTTGCACTTTACTACTCGTAAAATATTCAAATCAAATTCCTATTTTCAAAAATGTCCCACAGATTTTTACCGACGATAAAATTCACTCTCTATTTTTTTTTTTTTTTATTCCCTTTCACTCCACAACGTCCTAGCCCGGAATATCGTCTCTCTTTAAAATTGTATAGGTATTACATATAAACTTGTAAGATGCATTTTTGAATTAAAAGTCAGAAATTCGTACACGATGTGTAATTATTATTCCAGTTAAAATATTAAGAAAAAGTACACTAAAATATGCCTGTTTAAGTAGACGGGATACTTTGTTCCCCCACGTACCCCAGCCCGATATTTTTAATCGTTACATATAATGTATAGGTGTATACCTAGTGCAGTACTGCAGTAGTAGTGTAATTTACTAATTTTGCTGCATTTAAAATAAAAATACGTTAAAATTATCATTAGGTACCCTACTAACAGCCGGCAATAACATAATACATAGGTTTTCCGTTTTAATAAATGTTTTTTAAACAGATAAAATCAAATGGTAAAACGGGAACATAGAACGGCTTGAAACGGCTTCATTTGCAGTCGCTGTATAGATAAATCCGACGTTGCTCGTTATGACGTGACCATATACTATATATATATACCGGCAACTTGCACAGAGCTGTGCGTTCTCCTTATTCTTGCGCGAACTTTCACATGCGACGACGGGCGTTAAGTCTCTTTGCGCGGATACGCGGACTGGATTCGAGAACGTACAACATAACGCGAACGAGTGAAACGC
The DNA here is from genome assembly GCA_025469235.1 of Pemphigus obesinymphae. Taxonomy (NCBI): domain Eukaryota; kingdom Metazoa; phylum Arthropoda; class Insecta; order Hemiptera; family Aphididae; genus Pemphigus; species Pemphigus obesinymphae. The sequence continues at coordinate 3,962 of JAIPRL010011902.1, forward strand.
TTTTGAAAATGTGTGCTAAAAATAATAATAAATTAACGCAATTATTTTGATAGAAAAAAAAAAAAAAAAACAAATATATAAAATAAAACCAATCGATAGAAAGTAACCATAAACATGCGTACACGAACTACAAACACATAGGAAGTAATTAGCATGTACTTAATTTTTCACGAGTATCTCTACACACACACACACACCCACTCACACACTCTCACTCGTTCGTACCTATAACCACCGCATAGACCGTTTCGTAATTTTCCGTTTACGAGTTTGCACAATTCGGGCGACGACAGTCTCAACCAATATCCGATTTTATAGACATTATATTGTATATTCTATATACTACATTATATACCTACCTATATAATTTTACTCGATATACCTAATATAATACATTATATAATAATAATAATAATAACAATAATATTAATAATCAACGCGTTCGCGATGTCGATAATGGTATAGTATGTATACTTACTCAAAAATCAAAATGATCATTTCCAAACATCGTTCTGAAATCTAAATTATACAAACGGGTTTCGACGGTATTCTAAGTTCCAGCTTCCGAAACGCGTGCTGCAGATCGAATGCTGACAGGTTTCGCATAATATATTAATTACCTATATGAGATTACCCAGAAAAATTATATAAATCGAAATAAAAAATTTCGGTAATATGCGGATTTCATGTTGACAGTTGACCATATATAGTACGTAGGTATAGAGAAATTCATGGATGATCCGGCAACAATTTAGAGTACCTACCTATATATAGTTGTAGGTATAACTACAAGAATAATGCCGCGGATAAATGAATATAATATAGTGTACCGTCTGCACGTGTCCTTTGCTGCAGAGTGCAATATTTTGATTATATTATTATACATTATTGTCGATCGTCCAGTTGAAATCAAACGATAGGCGCCAAAAAATATATGTCTACATTGTTACGAAACGTTTTGCTCGCGTAAAAAGTGAATGTCTATATTATATTATTTATTATTTTGTTTCCGGTTTCACAAAACACGTTTGCTCCACTTCCTATATATATATATATAATCGTGGAACATAATTATTATACTATATATACTTACCTACAACTGTTATGGACCGCTTCGTTTTTTTTTGTCTATATTTATACGGTTACGGACAGTAAACAGCTATGGGTCGGGGGAAAAAAAAAAACCATCGTAAAGGTTAAATGTAAGACAATTTATAATATCATAATATCACCGTGTAATTAGGTAGAAATTTAAATTAGAAAACAGTCGTTTATATAATATAATGACCATATTGAGATTTGAGTTTATAATTTCATATAAAAACATAGGTACCTATTTTTGCAAGCCGGTAAAAATGTGTTAGTCGTAGTAATATTGCAATTATATTATGAAACGTATAAAACAATTAGGTACCTATCTTATATATAGTTTATGAAATGGAAAAATGGAATTTTCGGTTTGAAGATAGCTGTGGTGTATTAATTATAAAATAATCCAATTAAATTATATGTTTACCGGTACAATAATTATATTATTAGTCACCAAATAATGAAATAAATTGAATGTTATAGAATATAAATGTGTATAGACTCAGAAGTTATAATGCGTCTATAGTGTATTTACACTAATTAAAATATTCCTTGAAAATATAATTAAATGTGTTTATAACTAAAATAAAAAGTAAAAAAAAAAACAAGTTGTATACCTATATAATACACGCTAGTAAATAGTGTATTTATATACTTACAAATTTATTAGTTGAGGTATACCTACTTATGCGAATGGTCAATTTATTCATATACTGAAATCGTGATCGTAAAATCTAATTTTTTTCAGTAAACTCTTCCTTTTCGATATAACTATAAGCATACGTATAAATCAGGGGTGACCAAATTTTTTTCTTTTTGTTAATATCGACTGATAATAATATTTGTATAGAATATCGTCGTTAGGTTTAGAACAAAGTGAAGAATATAATACTTGATTTTATAATAGGTAGTGTGTTTGTTTGATGTATAGGTGTATAATATAAGTGTTTCAAAAATGTCATATAGTCAGTCTGAAATTGGATTGAAAAATCAAAGGTAATGAACGATGATATTTATTTTGGATACCTAACAATTTTAAGAATGGAAACTTTCCAACAATTTTCGAAAAATGAACAATAATTGAGGCTATAATTAAGAATTAATTAGATATTAAAATACTAATTACAATCAGTTCAAATAATATAATATATCGCATGTATACATACTATATTATACTATATTATATACAATGTTCACACTGAAGTAGGGGGGACAGGGGCTATTTGTCACATAGGTTGGTTGTCACAATGTCACAACTTTGCAAAAAGATGGCGCTTATCTTCGTTATGTATACTGCAGTGCATTATCAAAATGTTTTAATAATTTTTGTCTCGGAGAACGTCCGTTTGAGGTCGTATGTCAAACGCCGAAAATATAAATTTTAGGTAGAAAAGTATTTTTCTTTGTGTAAATACATATTTAATATTTGTAATTTATATATTATTATTTATTAATAATGTGGGTTTTGTTAATTCAACAAATAACTAGTTAACATAATTTTGGGTGTGTCAATTTCGACTATTGATAATTGATAGGGCGTATAGGTAACATTTTTTCAAAAAGTAGAATAGAGGTTTATTGTCACAAATGACCAAGGTGTAATTGTCCTCAGTCCTGCGTGTATATGTACAACTAAATATGATTTAAATTTGTTTTATTTTACCAACTTATTATTTATTATTTTATGGATTTAATTTATTTGTTTTGCGTACTTTTAAATTTGATACAAATTTAATATTGTAAAAATAAAAGTTTAATCTTTATGGTGTTTGTTATTTTATTTGCCTAAGACTACCAATCCCAAGATTATAAGTGACGATCTACCCTTAAGTGGTGTCGGTCGTCAAAATTTCCATATATTTTTAAAATATAAAAAATGTATTTTGATTGAATATTAGTATTTGATATTTTTATAGGTAGTTTTCAAGATAGTATATTTAATAAATAAACAAATACCATTTAAAAAAAAATTAAATTGTAAAAACTGTGACAACCATACCCAGTACCCCTACCTACATTTACACAAATATTTAGAATCAACTTTTAAGCCGTTCGCAACCAATCATTTGGCCCTGATATAAACCTGAAATTACTAATATCGAAACTACCATGAACTAAATTAATAAATTATAAATAGAAAAAATGTACGACCGCCGTTACTCCCCTGATTTTATCCAATGAACTCCGGACTTGTGTCAATATTTAATATTTTTTTAGTAACTAATTTCAACCGAATTAAAAAATTTACACTCTGGCGTAAAATCAATTTTTAATCTAGTGGTAGCGTAACTCGTTTATTAACTTTGACCGATAGACTTTGGACTTGTGTCAATATTTAGAATTTTTAAGCAATTCGTTTGCAATACATAATATTTTATAAAATGTATAGGTATAATATGTAAATTTTTGGTAAAAATGGTATCTACAATTCAAAATATTATCATTCCGCGTGAATATAACGGAAATAAATTATAAAAATAATTTTTTTAATATCCATTATTTCAACATAATTTATTATAAATAATTGTTAAAAGGTTTTAGGTATATAATCATCTAGGCCACTTAATTATAATTATTATTTATTTTACAATGATGTTTATTTTCTTTAAATATTTTTCCGTGAAAAATATTTTGATCAGAAGCAGTCAAGTAGGAGTTTTGAAGCAACACAAATTTAATCTAGTTGGTAAGTATACTTTTGAGAGGTTATTTTTTTGTTTTTCTAGTAGTTTACTAGTAGTAAAGAAAAACTACCACTAATACTACAGGGTATACAGTGAACGAAGTATTTTATAAAATTTATACTTAATAGTTCACATTGTATATTTAATGTAAGGGAAATAACAAAAAAAAAATAAATAAAAAAAGTTACATATTAAAAGCTCAAAGGTCACTTAATTGTAATAATATTAAAAGTTATTATACCATTGCACTCAAAATAATTTTATTGAGTGCATCCTTCTCCTATATATACTGACAACCGTCATCTAGTGAAATACTTCGTGCACTCTGCACATTCTATTAACCGGACATTTTAAAATTTTAAAACTATATAATTTAAAAACGTTCGACTATATATTATTCTATAGTATCATGTAAATCATAAAAGTATATCTTATTATTTTGTATTCTCGAATTTTTTTAAGAAAACACAAGTCCGGTTGGATAAGGTGGGACAGGCCAACTTCACACACATGAAAAATTCAATTATTCAATAGGTAATTCGTTAAAATAATAAACTCGTTAAAACCATATACTATAGAGTATAGGTACTTATTTAAATTTTATATTACTATATACCGCGTAAGTGAGAGTTTCTTCATAAAATCACGTTTATATAATTAAGATAATAGAATTTAAATGATTCATTAATGTTTTTAGGTTAAAAACAAAAACAAAATATAGGTACTAAGAATATATAATTTTCATGTTAAAGTAGGCTAGTTCTATTCATATATGTTAAATACAACGATAATACATTAAATATTACTATACATTTTTTCGATAAAATATTAGAGTAAACTATAGGAATTATTTTTATTTTTATCCGGTCATATATGTTAAAATATATTTACAATATTATCAACAAATCAAGAATATTTAGGTGTAAACCTATAAAAATTGACAACCATAACAAGTCAAGAATTTTTAGTATATTTAAATTTTAAATATATCTTTAGGTAAGTTTGTATGGGTTTACTCTGAATAATTTACCGGGTCACGTTTAACTGTTCAAGATCAGATTAAAAAACCATTAATATTTAATACAGTTGTATATTTTTTAATTGAGCCAAAACGATATAAAATGACTTATTTTCCTAATAAAATCAATTATTAATAAATGAAACAATCAGTTATCAAAACGCTACGATCTGAAGAATTTTTAGAGTAGTTCTATATACTATCAGTACTTTACCTGTTACCGACTATTAAATTAGGTTTCAACTTCTCGAATAAACTTTTTTTTTTCGTTACATTCAACTAAATTATTTATGGTATAAAACATCTTGGAAATAATAATAAAAAAAAAAAGTGATTCTAAATTAGAAATTCATTAACGCATTAGTATAGTGAATAGTGAAAGGATTTATTCAAACTTAAAAAAGATCAATTAACATACTATATTTAAATAAAAAAATAAGATTAATTCAAATGTACACATATTGAACATTATCCTATCTCCTACAATAATATCACTACATATTTTATTATACGGGGCACCTAAAGACTAAAACAACTAGACAGGTATAGTAGATAATATATAGTAGATATTATATAGGTACGAATGTACGATTTGTATATTATACGTATATACATTGTCACTTCACATTATACCAATTATTGTAAGGTTGCAGATGCAACTGTGCAAGTGCATTAATATTTGGGTATTCTTAATTTGATATCAATGGTGTATTTCTCATAATTATAATTATTTGTTATAAATAGATAGTTTCATAATTTTGTTGAGATAGCAGAATAAGTATTTCAAAGAAATATAATATTATATATATTTATAGTAGATTATTAATTATCAATTTGTTTAAAATGTAAATTGATTATTCAAAATCAATAGTTTAATTAGGTACTTAATTTTTTTTTCAACTCGGGTATGCAATGAATTTATGGGGATTAAAATACTATATGTCTATATAATGGCTCTGGTTTTTCCAGTTGGGTTAACTTTTAATCATAAACACAAATTTAAATAAATACAATTAAAACGAACATTATTTTATAACGACTATATTTTAAGAAGGCTTAAAGGCGGGCCTACACACGACAACTTATTATACGTTTTATTGAATACGACAAATAGTATAAATTATAACGGAGTAAATAAATTAATGGGTACATGCCCGATTCGAGCACGTAACTAGGATTTTTTCATAAGTGGTCAAAAAACACAGACGTATTCCCGGCCCCTACCCAAATATTGAAAAAACTCTTTCTAAAACGGGAAATAAGCGGAAAGTCCAAAGAGAATTTAGAAAACCAACTCATGCCACTGACTTTTCTAAGGGGTGTCGTACCTGTCTGATAATGAATTAAGCCAAGCGCACGGTGAAGGGGAACCAGCCACTAAGTTTACACCCTGTACTCTCCAAACCCACTAAATCCTCATTTTATTTGTATTCAAATATCGCAACTAGATATACATATACATACCTATACAGGTATACTAGGATTTATTCTAAGGATTTTTCTAAACTGTGAACTGTATCTCTTCCTTTCTTCAAATACGTAATTATAACAACAATTCTACTAGGAGTGCTTACCCATTTTCCGATAGCGAATATTGCATCAAGTTGGTAGGTAGTTTAGAAACGTAATTTTTAGATTTTTTCAATATTTTTTTGATGCATAAGGAAAAACTGCCCAAAAAGTACTTAAATACGATGAAAACGCGAGTTCGAAAATTCGAAATTTGTTGTTTCTTCGTTTATTAAATGTATGTAAAATTAACGTAAACTTATTTGTTAACTGTGGGCTATATTCGAATGATGGTGAAAAAATGGGTTTAAATACTTGAAATATTTACAAAGTATGTAAGAGGTAGATTTATTGATTTACTATATTTTTTAAAAATATTATCTCAATTTGGTGTCTTTATAGCAATTTTTAATTTTGAAATATATGTATTTTATACCGTGATTCACACAGAATCGTTTTATCGAAAAACATTTAAAATCATATTTTGAAACACAATATTTTATTAGGTATATATTACCTATATACTAATTAAACAATACTAATATAACGCATCACATAATCAAATGGCAAAAACACTTTTTGATTATGCTAAAAAATATATTTTACACAATTTTTATTTTGTTAACATTTTCGGAACTTAATTTGATTAAATATTGTTTTTCAAAATGTAACAGTTTAATACAAGTCCGCGCAGACTACACGATCATATACCCGCAGATTTACGAATTTGTTTTGGGTACACGCATATACATTTAAAAAATGGTAGTGGGTACATGCATGTACATAGTATGATGCATTGTACAAATTTTCGTCCGTTTTAAGTTTTCGGCTCAGTTCTTTTCATTTATACACTAACATTTTATATAAAATAAATAATAATTAATACGCTGTCCGGACTTCCGTGTTATCAATGCATACCCGAATCAGTGGCGTAACTAAGGGGGATGATGAGGGTAATATGTCACCCCCAGACCCTAGTTTTAGTAGTTTTATTTCAATAACTTTTTGATAGGTATTAGAAGTTAGAGTTCATATTTATAATATTTTATAAATATATAGTTTTTGGTATAAAAGTCAGTATGTATCTATGTCACTTACTCTAACGACCCGACACAAGTTAAAATTCGTTCTCAAAAAATAATTTATGATTAAGTTATTCGTAATTTTTTTTTTGTAACTTGATTTTAACGCGCTAAAAATGGTTTTTTATTTCCGGTTGCTAGGATTAGAATACTTCGACACTAGCCTTTTTTGATAATCAACTCAGTAACTTTAAACTGGTGTAAGCAACTACAGTAGGTATGACTCATAATTTTTTGTTATCACAAATCGGAAATTTGTAACTTGAATATTTACCTATCTATCGGGTTATTAGGTATATTATATACATTTATAATATAGTATTTTATTATATCTATTATTATTAATGTTCTATAATTTATTATTATTAAATTATAAAATATATAATATTGTAACTTAATCTTGTAAATACCTATTGTTTTATCTATATATATCATATATATCAATTCAAATACTATTTTTGATATGATAATATACAATTAAAAAATGGGTAAAATATTAAGTTACAAAATCCGGATTTGTGGTTATGAAAAATTAAGAATTGTATTTACTTTATAATTATTCGAACGTGTTTTTTGAGAACAAATTTTCAGTTTTTAGTTCCAGAGAAAGTGATTTTTAATACGTCCTGAAACATTTGATTTTAAGTATATTCTCTTTTAAGACGCTGGTAATCTTGTAATAAAATAATATCCATACCATCTCCCAGAAAATAGTCCTAGTTATGCCACTGACCCGAACCTCCGTGTTGTTAATGCAGATCCAAACGCCTGAGTTATCAATTCTAGTATGTTACATAATGTAACTCGTATACTGTAAAAAATAATTAGTATGAGTGCTTTCAAAATATTATAAAATAGTAGAGGATCTATCTCCTGCACTCTCCACCCTCCAATTCGATTTCGAGCACTAAATCAGCCATCTAAAACTTTTTTTACAGACATTTTAATGCTGCTTCCAGGGACTGGAACCTTTTGCTTTTTTCGGTACTAGTTCCGGTTCCAGTTCTTGGAGAATAAATACAGTGGTACTGTTTCGGTACCGGTTAAAAAAAAATATACATATCGGTTCTGGTTCCGGTTCTTATTAATTTCAAATATGATATTTAATTACATTAATAGTAATACTTTTTAACATTTTGATCATAATATTAAGAAAAAATAAAATTTGAATAGTATAACCCACAAAGATTAGAAGAATTATAAATTATATTATTGTTGTAACTAATATAGGAAAACTTGTATTTACATTTTACAAACTAAAACTGGAAAAAAATTTTTAAAATTGACATACAGATTACTTATACAAAAAACTAAAAGTACCTACATGAAAGGGTTATCCTTATGATGATGATATACCTACATTTGTGATCCCCATCTGGCACATACAGAACATTAGGTTTTGTATTTAAAATATTTTAGGGGATTGGTTGAATTTTAG
>JAIPRL010011903.1:0-12780 GCA_025469235.1 Pemphigus obesinymphae
TTTTAATTAGATTTGTCAACTAAAATGTTATTTTTCTTTATTTTATGTTATTTGCTTATTTATTTATTGTATATTAGATTTATAAGAACTCGCACCCCTAGCACAAGCTTTGCTTTTAGGGGTTGCTACAATATATTAATTTAAAAAAATTATTATTCATAATGTACATTATCAATTGTTGCAAAAAAGTTATCATTATTATTATTATTATTATGTATCACTGATTTTGACATGATTTCACCGTATAATTTCAACTATTTAAAATTGTATTCTATATATTTGTGTCTAATTTTATGCGATAAAACAAAAAACATTCATTTTAGTTATTTTATTATTTTTACAAGAATAATTCACGTATTTACAAAATGCAAAATTAAAATTAAAATGAATGCTGCGGTCTCTGCGTTCCTTGATGAATAAAATAAGAGGTATGCTGTTAAATATGAAAAAATTATTAGTCCTCGTCCCTTTGCACCTCCAATAACACCAATATTTTTAGTATATTCTCAAAATATTTACATAAATTACATTTTAAATACTTCCCAATAATTCTAATAAAATACTTTCATAATATTTTGTCTAAAACATTTTCTTTTAGTCGTCAACAAATATTTTGGAAATATTATCGTTTTCCAAATACTCTATGGAAGTAATGGTTATTTTAGAAAGCTATAGGTAGTCACAGAAATATTTAAAATAACATATTAGGTATAAATAGGTATAAAGTAGGCACTACAAACAATGAACATTTTATAAGTAAAATTTATTTTACCACAAACTTTCATTTTAATCACATCTAAAATATTTCGTAAATAATTTCTCTCGAATGATAAATGGAGAAAACTATTTGTGAGTAGATAACAATATTAAGTGTTTAATAATTATTAGGTACCCATATAAATAATAGACGGATCAAAATATCACATCATTAACACTTTCTGTTAAATAATAATGGTAACTTAAGATATTGAAAAACCATTATAATTTAGATATGTACATTTGAAAATATTGTTTTAAGTTAGCTAATTAAGTATATAATTAGAAAACATTTGTATGTGATCGTTTTTTGTATAATATAATATTATTTTAGCAAATAGAACATAAGTAAATACAACTTTTTAATAATTAAAATTTTTAATTATTTAAAATACATTAATTAATATATTATGGTATTGGTATTCTTTGAAAAAAGAAAATTCATTTTTTTAATTTGTATTTTGTTGACCTCTTTAATACTATTGTATATAAATATAGTTTTTTTATATTACTTAGTAGTTAGTATGAACTTAAACTATTAAAATTATAATAAGATAATTAAAGTTCTATAGACCATATAGTAATATAGTACTTAAATGATAATGTACCTACCTATGATAAATAATATATTGTAGACGCAGCATACCTACATTTCGAATAACATAAATAATTACACGATTTTACCGGCTAAATATAAATCTGACAATTTATTTTAAAAATAGTTTATAATATCGAAAGTTCCTTCACATTGTCGAAATAAAATCTTTATTAATATGCATTACCTATGTTTATTTATATTTAAAGTTAGTTAATTTATATAATTCAATTCTATAACGATCTGTTACTTTTTTTTAAATATCAACTTTTAACATGTAGAGTTAATTTAAGATTATAATTTTTTTTATTCTCGTAAAATTGTGTAAAATATATTGTTCATATAATACATTTTTAGTATTTTTAAATTAAATTTATTCGAATTATATATATATTCTATAAAAATGTACAAAAATGTAAATATTCAGCTTAATAGTCTAACTTTAAATATTTAACTGTTTTTTATTTTAACCAAAATTAAAAGTAACTTTTAACTTTTAATTTTAATTTGATACTCTAACGTATATTAACTTACATACTTACTTTCATGGTTTAATGAATTTAAAAAAAATAATTAATTCGAGCTCTCATTTTTTTTATAAAATTATTACAATATTATACTCGATATTATAAAAATCAAGTTACCGACAAAATAATAACTGTAATAGAAAATTATAACTAAAATATAAAACGATTTTTTAATTATTTAATCAGCTATGTAAAAAAATCATATATATAAAAATGGTAGAATATTGATATTAAATGTTCAACATTTAAAAAAACGTGCTTTATCTTTAAAACAAGAACACAATTATTAAGACAAATGGTAAGTAAAATATTTAGCTAATAATTTGAACATTAATTTATTAGATATAAGTTTGATCAAAACTATTAGCTACTTTAATTAAATATGAACATATTAGCAATAATAATTTTAGGGGATTGGAAACGACGATTGCCTGTGTATCTCTGTAATCTCTCTATATCACACACTCAATGTATCAATTAAGATCACTTCTATTTTCAAATTACTGATAGATCTAGTGATGGAATAAGGATTCTAAAAACTGATCCAAATCTTTTATAAATTCTATTTTAGATTGATTTTCCCATATTTTTTTATTTTTTCTCCCTAAGTCCCAATAGTACATAATATTACATACAATTAGGCTAATTTGTAAATTAGTGAATTCGTGAAATTAAGCAAATTAAAAACTGTAGAGTAGTTATCGAATTTAAAATATATATAGATTTAATTGTATCTTTATTACCATTTTTTTAAAGATAATTGAAGGCTTCAATAATACCAATCTAATTTTTATAAAATTTTCTCAGAGCTTTGTATGATACTGACCATCTTTTTATACATAATTTTATCAAACTTGGAGCAACTGAATTTCTAAGAGAACTTTCATTAAAAAAATGTATATTTTAATAATTTAATAATTACAATTGTGTTCCGAATTCCTGTAATAGAATTCTATTATATTAATTATAGGCACATATATTGCTTTATTACACCTATCCTGAACTCGTTTTTGTACGCCACTAATATGACCAGACATAGTACTGGCACCATCATATCCTTGTTAATTAATTTGTTTAAATCTGATCCCCAATTAATCAAAGACTTAATAATTACATTTGAAATACTTTCTGTGTCTAAGTTATTAAGTGCTATATATCCAAGAAAATCTTTTCTAACAGTTAGTGATTCATTTTCAATAAAAATATATCTCATACATATTGACATTTGTTCTATTCCATATATATCCACTGTTTCATCAGCATGAATAGAATAACATTCAGCTTTTCTAATTCGTTCCAGAATAATATTTGAAGTAACAGACCCAAAAATATTAATAAAATCATTTTGAATGCGATGTGATAAATAATTTGCATTCTTTGGGGCATTTTTAAAATGATCCTCTAAAATATTATCACCACTTTCTACTCTAAATTTCAACCACTCATTAAACAATGCAGAATTATCAGAATGACCTCTTAATGGTAAACCATTTGTCCCCAAGAAAAATATTCATGAAATTATTGACTTCAATTTTAATTTATTAGTCTTAATTATTCATTTAACTGAGTCATCAATCATTTGGTGTTGTTTTATTTCTCATGACAGAAATAAAATCTTTAGATTTCAATGTTGTAAACTTATGCCATTCGATATTTAAGTGAGCTTTAGCTTGTTCATGAAATTTTTATAATTACAAAAAACATTTGTAATAAATGCTCCTTTAGTACTATCGACCTCTTATAATTGGCGATTCAAACAGAACACAAAACTTGCACAATGCGCCTTTCAAAGAAAAAGAATAATAAACCCAATCATATTGATTAATCCATTTATGTAAAAAATTTTCCATGTGTAACATCAGCTTTAAAGTTAGATGTTGGATTTGGAACCCATGGTGTAATAAGTAATTGGTATTTAAGTATGTTATCTTGGATATTTGTATTTAAAAAAAGGCCAATGTCATTATCAGGTTTAATTTCATTTACAGAAGAAAGATCATAAATATTTTCCTAAAACATTTTAAGAAATATATATTTTTTTAATTTTAACAGTTGAATTAATTGATAATAAAGTAATATACTCTTACTTTTGACTGTTGAGTAGTGAAATCATAAGAATGAAATGTGTTCAGATTCTGTAATTAGAAAATTTCCTAGTTAATAAATTATATTTCACCCTCTAATATTAATATAATAAATATTTATTTTGATTTGTGATTGTGATGAACCATTATCTTCGTCATCATTAGATTTATTTTTATTTGTAAAATATGAATATAAACTTGTATTATTTTTCTTTTACTCGTGAATAGTAATAATTACAATTACTATGAATAAAATATTACTAAAACACAACTACAACACTTCACGAGGCAATGATCAACGATTATTTTCAATATTAAATACTTATTTTTATGTTAACTGATAAAACGTGATAAACATGTCTTCTGTGAGACAAGCGTCTAGAGCACGGCTTTAGATAGAATAGTTACACAACGACGTGTGATAAGAAGTCGTTCGTAGATTCTTCCCAAAACCACCAAAAACTCACATCACTGCAAAGCTATCTATTTTGTAATATATACTATATAGTCACAGGAAATAAAAGCATAATGATAACCTATAGTAGTGTAATAATCTGCCACAAGGGCGCCAGTATGACGTGAGAAAACTGATTCTCATCAGAGAACTTTTTTCTCCAGATTTCACTATGAGTTAACATACGTCGTTGTGTAACCATAATATCTAAAGCCATGGTCTAGAGACAGCACCTCTTATCTTTTATTTTATTTTTTATTAGTTATCAATTTATCAGTATCGAATAGTGCTACTGCTATCACATATCAATTTGACTTTAGAATCGGTTAAAAACGAAATTCAAATATAATATTCTTTATTCATAAGTGTATTAATTATGGTATTGGAAACAGTTTTAGAATAACATAAGTTACTTGTTTAATATATGATCTACCTCATGTCTGGTAAAATAGTATGCTACTCACCGATAAATTGTTACTTACTAAAAATAATTAATATTTTTAATTTTTAGAATATTCGTAATAGTGAATGTACTACTTTTATACAATATAAAATAGTATATTGGTAGTATATAGAACAAAATGTTATCTAGACATAGGTAACGACAAACCCTCTTAATATATATTATTTTATTTTATTTTTTTAATGCTTTTATACATAATAACGAACAAGTTTATTAAATACTTTGATTTATTCTAATTAACTAAATTATAATGTAGTTCAACAGATATATACATATTATTGCATTTTTATATTATATTATTCAAACTCTTGTTATTAGATATTGAAAACCAGAAAAACGCAGATTCGGTAAAATCAATTTCATATTATTAGTGGTCATTTATATTCATTAATATTTATTTTTAATTATAAACATTTAACATTTATTAATATTTATTTATGTATTTTTCCCCAGTTATTGTTTTACCTTTTTTAATAGGTACCTGATGGCTTTTTATTATTATTGGTAACATTGTCTTTTCTTTGTGTACAATAGGTACTTATATTTAATAACAAATAAAAATAAATAATACTTTATTGAATTAACACATACAAACTTAATTGACGTAATATAAATTGAAATATAATTCTGTTTAGTTTATGTTAAGTTAATTAAGTACTAGCTTAAGTGTAACACCTACCGGGTGCAACTCCTTGTAAGTGTAACTCCTTTTAAGTGAGACTACTTGTAAGTTTAAAACTTGTTGAGTGTAAAACCTTGAATCTGTAACCCCATTTAGGTGTGACATCTTGTAAGTGTAACGTTTTTTGAGTGAAACACTATATAAGTAGAATTGCTTTTTAGCAGGGCTTAAAACCGGTAACCGGTTTTTATTTTTAAATCTATAAAATGGTCATCGGTAGCCGGGAATAAAAATATATTTGGGGGTTTTAAATTTACCGGTAATCGTTTTATGTTATTATCGGTAATTGTAACGGAACCGATAACTCATGTTCAAAGTATCAAATAAAACCGTTAACCCTTTTCTGAGGTGAAAAAAAATTATTATTTATGTATTATTATATGATAAATATTATTTGTTTTGTTTATCATACCTTTATCATTTTTAATTAGTATTTTTATTCATAACAATTCAATCATTATTTTATAATAGGTACTTATTATTGTATTACAATATGACATTTAATTATATGGGTATATTTTAATAGTATAGGTATATTATAAGCTTTTGGGTCGTCAGTCGTCACTAATGATACTGTTTATAGTTGATGTTATAAAATTAAATTTAAGATAACAAAAATTAAAAAATAGCTGTCAATGTTATTTATTGTTATTGTTTTCTACTTCTCGTGAATTGTCATATTATGGTACCTATTCTGTGTACTAAAAGTAAAGCATATAAATTAATCAGCTGATCGACTTATTGGCATGGACATATTATATAGATTATACGAGGTATATATACGTTAGTCCGTGATTAAAAGAAATATTAAAGTGGCAGCAGGCGCACGATTGTGAAAAAATCGTTGTTTACGAACATAATTTTATAATTATTATGAATTCTTTATAACTGTGTTGGTTGCGATCGCGACGAAACTCACTTTATCACAGGATTTATTTTCTATAATTTTAATAATCTAACAAATATTCCGGGATTGGAAAGCAGAGACCAAAAAGTTGGACGACGAATAGTCATAAATATTATAAATGTTTGTCAAAAGCCTATTTAAATTGTAATTAACTGTTTTAAAAAGTTAAAAGTGGCTTAAAACCGGTAACCGATTATGAGAAGTAGGAAGCGGTTTAAACCGAGAAGCGGCTACCCTAAAACTCAAGAAGCGGTTTATAATCGAGAAATGGTAACCAGCTATTTTTTAAATATTCAAAGAACTGTTTATCGATATCTATGTATTTAAAAAACCGCTTAACACCGGTTACCGGTTCTCAAAAATTTTCTGCTCCTAGCGGAGCCGGTTACTGCTATTTTCGGAAGCGGATTTAAGTTCTGCTTTTTAGTGTCTTCGTACACCTAATATTATGCAATTTCTCATGATCCGGAATAGTCGATGACCGAAGTATTTTGAGAAGAAATAATGTTAATTAATTCGTTTTAAAAATATTTCGACTGCGGCGGAATTTAGAACTCGCTTTCTAGAAGATAGTCTCTCACACATAAAGTGTTTCTGTTATAGGTAACACAAAAATGTATCGAACTTACTATTCTAAAATTTTTATAAAAACTCGAAGTAACGGGTTTCACACAACATACATAAATTTAATTTAATAACATTTTTGAAAAATACCACAATAATATAATATAGTAGGTAGAGGAAACCTGGGTAAGTAGGCGAACCTTATTTCAAATGCAATATTAATTATTTAGATAGAAACTTACATTTGATATCTACTATCTACCTACTCTACAAATGTGAATTCGGTCGGACTTATCGATCTCGAGATTTTATTTATGTGGAAATATTTAAAAGTCCTCCCGATAAAAGTTCACCCGGATGTATTAATATAAATATAATTAAAATATTGTGAGGAATACTAAGAAAGTTCGACGATTTTAAATTCATTACTATGAGATATAAAAAAATATAGTAAAGGTACCTAATATGTGAATGAGTTGGTTATACTTATCGTCTCGGTGTTTTATAAAACTATTGTCCCCAGATGGAAATTTACAAATATTCGACAAAAAAAATACGAACTCGCCACAGGGTATTATAATAGGTACTATTTAACGTAGGTAGTTTAAACGAACAGACCAAAATATAATAAATACCTAATAATACATAAAGGTTGCAACGATAAATACATTTATTAAGATTTCGTTCACATATCGCGTACATTGGATAAATTTTGTTATCTCCGTAGACGCCAAGATCGAGAAAAAAACGAAAAAAACTCAGATCAGTAATACCGGTAGACCCGCATCGAAAGTTGGTTTGATAATCAACGCCCTTATCACTAAACTATTTAATCGAGATGATAAGACGATTGAAATTTCTCTAATTTAAACGATTCAAATAACGGACGGTACTCATAATATAGATAGGTACACATATAGATAGCTACACATATTGGAAACGAACGTCTTCAATAAGTCTTCGAAAACAATTCGTAGACAAAAAAATGTTCTGTCGGGCATTAAAACGTTCGAGACCTCCACGGCATTGAAAAACGTCGAAAAATCCGATTTTGGGATGTCGGGGTGATAATACGCTGAAGCGATAAGAAATGGACTGCGAAACGGTTTTCTTCCATGCGATCTATAGAGCGGACACGGAGCTTATACGGTATATAGGTACCTAAACATCACGTCTTCGGAAAAATTGAAATACGGAAAATGGAAAAATCATAAATCCAAAGCACAACGGCGATAAAAACGGAAAATAAAATACCTGCGCGGCCGTCGGTACGGAAAACGGTCAGCGGAATTAAATAAAAAGCTTAAAGTTTTTTCTTCCACGAAAAACCGTCTATTCGGAGTTAGCATATTACCGTACCGAGAATAGAAAATTATTATTTCTACCCGAGGTGAACACTGAACAGTATGATCATTTTTATACGAAAACATAAAAAATCCACCAAGTATATTGATAAATTGATAAAATAATTTAAAAAAAAATTATTTTATAAAAGTAGGAGGTAATGGTCATATGTTATGCCATGTATGTGATATTAAATTATTTTGTTTATATAAATCCTGAAGGAGGGGGGAAATGTGACCCCTTTGGCCCCCTCTACGGGCGCCTTTGTTAATAGGTATAATTGGCTTATTTTGCTCTAATACCGAAAATGTAATTTTGTTTTTGCAAAAACAAATCACTTTATTTGATTTAACAGGTAATTATTTCTATAATTTTGATTATTTTGTTTATCTTGATTACCTTACAAAAATATATTAACAAAAATGTAGATTTGTTTTTTAAAACTTTATTAATTCGAAAACAAGGGGTTTAATGAGAAAATAATATACCTAACCATGATCGTCATACATCTGTTGTTGTGTAATTCTTTGTACTAAATTTTCTTTTTTTATTTCACAATATGTTTTCTTTTTATTACATTAAATACAAAGAATTATTATTACTTAATATCTATATTTAAGTATCATTTATCATATTGAGTTTAAAATAATTACCTACTATTAAACTTTAGCCATACTGCCTAATGTACTACTAGTTTATATACAAAAAAGTAATTTGTTTGGAAAACTACATTTTGTTTGTTTTGGTATATCTGAGTATACAGCAAATATAATTTTAATTAAATTTTGAGATACCTACTAAAACACGGTTTTACTGCACGAAAGTGACATAATTTATAAAAATATAGATGCACAATGTTCAAAATAATAGTATAGGCAATATTATAATAATCCCGTAAATGAAAATGTAGTAGTTACTGCACTTATTACTAGGTCACCAGGAGGACGATCAATCCCTATTTTAGTGTGCTGTACGACACAAAGTGTACAATACGAAAATGCAAATGTGTCGTATAAATTAAAAATTGTGTTAGAATAAATATATTTGTTTAATATAAAAGTATATTTATAGTATATTTAACCCTTTCAGTGCTACATAGTTTTTTGCATTGTTACCCTCCAGGACTGCATAAAATTGATATTTTTATTTCTAATTATTCTAATTTGTATATACTCACAACATTTTCGAAATCATTTAAAATCATGAATTGAAGACAGAACACGTGACTTTACACGATGCGTTTCAAGTTTTAAATGTGTTTCATATACCTACATATCATATTCTAATTTCTGATAGTGAATTTTTTGCATTTTTCGAGTGTTTGCAAGTAACATATATTAGATATTAGAACATTTTTTTAAACAATAATTAGATTATTTCTATTTTAATTTAATTTTTAGATTCTTATCTATAGAAATGAGGAAAAATAATCTATAGATTGTTATAACTAGGTTTTAAAATATATTTTTTATTTTATTTTATAATATCATTAACAATAAAAATTTTAGGCATACGTATACTGTATAATTAATTTATGGTGTATTTTTCAGAAATTGAATCATAAATACCTATTCTATTTGAGCATGCCGTTTTCTTCAATTTTATTTTTTTATTTTTTTGTTTAAATTTGTTTAAACTTAACAAAATCAATATTATTTCAAGCACATTTTTGGAATCTTTAAATACATCGATGAATTTTTATGGAAATTTATTATGTTTTTTTTATTAAAATCTAAGTTCTCGCTATTGTAATTATAAATTGTTCAGCAAACTAACGTTCTAGTATACCTAATAGTAGAAACTAGAAAAAAATATCTGCTCGGAAGTTGAGTATAAAAAAAAATGTATGACTTCATAGGAAAATATATCCCGTCTATATCATACATATATGTATTTCAAGACATTCCACCATATTATTATACCTATTTAGATTAAATATATATATATATAAATATATATTTCAAATATTCCCTCTTTCTCCCCCCCTTCTGGCTCTAGGCATCTACACATTTTAAGCTAATTATTTATTTAATAATCATATATACCTATATATATTTAATTAGAATTGGAATAACAAAAATAATCGGTACAATTAAGTAATGCATTTTGTTATACCAATTTTTTTTTTTTTTTTTTTTTGAAACAAAAACGAATTTGAATAATTAATTTTTGACTTATTTGCAAAAATCTATAAGATTATATTTGTATTATATACCTAACCTACAAAAATATATATAAAACCACAAAAAATTAATAAATAGTCCCGATATATTTTTGTATATAATATGAGAATATTTTTTTCGTGTACCCATTTTCTATTAAAGTATTAAACTATAAATATATATTGTATTATCCTATATTTAATATAGTATTAAATTGAACTTATGTAATTGGGTTTTAAATATTTTTTAATTATTTTTCTTCTGTAAAAATAATAATATTTTTACGTTGATAACATTTCCCTATTGTAAAAAAGTATATGCAATACGAATTGTTTTGTAAAACAAGGGCTGATGGCAATATAGTAATGAAACCTTCTAAAGGTGAGTCCAGATGTAATTTCCAACGCAAACCGAGGCACATGTTTTTAGAATAAATTTAAGTTTTCCATTTCCTTTGGAGAAGCACTCCCATACATACTATAGGAAAGTAAGTGTTTAATTTAAATTTGAGATTATTTATAAATTCTTCCGTTTTAGATTTTTATTATTTTATCAAAAGTGTATATCTTCTAACAAGTTTTGATAATTATAGCAGCAATTAATATTTTTGTAAAAAACAAATCCGTTTATTTAACTATTTATATGCATTTTTATTCGAAATTAAATTAATGCGTTTAATTAAATTTAAATAGTTTAAATTTAAATAATTAAATAGTTTAAATAATTTATCTTAAACAGCTAATAACTAGGTATATAGTTTTATAATGACGTTTTTCGATTAGCAATGTCATTATATTAAATGAAATTGTACTGCATTATAAAATTTTAAATTGTTTTTGTCAGTTTAGTTATAAATAGCGTTATTATACCGATATTCAAGTGTATGTTAACAAGATAATATGAGACATTGCCAATAATGTAACTGTGCGAAAACATCTACTAATATTGAAGAGTTTATTATTAATATTATATTATAGATAGATATTATGCCTGCTAAATTTACTATATAAAAACAGGCAAATTATTAAAATGACTTATATATTATAATATAATATATTGTTGCATACGTAATATATAGGTACCTACCAAAATTGAAATCATAATAATAAATAACAATTATATACAATACTTTGTAAAATTAATTATTAACATGGGGGTATTTTTTAGCTACAGGTCTATTTCTAATTTAGGGGTGGTGGGTTGGTATGGTGATGTGTGTCTGATATTTGAACAATTATACCGTATCATTTAAATAATTTACATTAAATAATCTATTACCATGTACAAATAAGTTATACCTAATAATAATAAATAATACTAATAGTTATAAGTATAGTTTACGCATAAAATACATGTATACAGTGTATACTGTGTGTTAACTACCAGTTTAAGACGTGCACACGGAATTTGGTAATGAAAGTAGTCCCCGGGTAGTTTAGTGGTAGAGTAATTTAGAGACTCGGGTTCGATTCCCGGTCCGGCGGTGAATTTTTGTGCCAATTTCCGTGTAGATAACATCAGAAGTGTGATTTGGTTCTGAAGAAAACGCTGTGTCGGCGACCTGCAAAGTGAGCGAGGTTATGCGAGAACTGGGATCAACGCGTGTGGCGACGCTACGGACCTTTGGCTGTAGTGTGCAGGAAAGGGCAACGTTTACGCACGGTGGATTGGCAGTGAGATGACCAGTGGTTGATTTGGGAAGGGACGCCGGGGGGACGCAGCTACTCTTCATTTTTTTCATGTTTAACAAAATACCCCTAAATTTATTTAAGGAAAGTAGTGTTTGTTTTCATTTTTATTTAACATTTTTAAAAATTCTAATTTTTTTTTTTTGGAAAAATCGTGAAATTACGAAAAATTTTTTGTCCTTATCACAAAATAAGTTTTAGATAAAAACATGATATAAAATGTTGAATAGTTGATCTTATAAACACGTTGAGCGCCATGAGTCCTACATTTGAGTCTCAATTACCTTTGATCAAACCGCCAAGTGACTTTTGTCATGAATCACTAAAAATAATTTTGGAAAAAATTTTTTTTCAAATGACTTGAAATTTTGTACATACTATTATAGTTGTTAACAAATGGTGTTAATAATATTTTTTAGTTGATTAGGGGTGAGACCCCGAAATGGGACTCATGGCCACACGGAGTCACCTATCAAAAATGTATTGTTTTTCTGATATGTGAGACCCATATTTGACCCTCAAAAATATTTTATTCTTATACATAGTTCACATAA
>JAIPRL010011904.1:0-12779 GCA_025469235.1 Pemphigus obesinymphae
TTTGTGTAGATAAAATCATTTTGAATTTTCTTTGATAAGAACGTTACTCGTTAGTCGTTGACTAGTACCTATAGTGCGTAAATGTATAATATTACCATGGACGTTGAAATTTCTGAAATATTTGAAACGCGTAGAGGAAAACGGTGTTTTAGTATCAATAACTATAAATTTAGTGAGTTCCGTATTTTAAAAAGTGGAGATTCAAATTTCAGATGTACAAATAAAAAATGTTCTGCAAATGTTATTATTGACACACACTCACACGCACATTTTTAATCACGCCTGTTTGAAACAGACAGTCCTAGGACTGTTAAAGTGAGAAGGAAAATGTCACATAAAAAGTACAAAGATATATATATGTTATAAAGTATAGGTACACGTCATATATTTTGAAATTTAATATTGTGTTAATAAAAATTTTAAATATACATTATGTATAAAATATAAATCGAAGTACCCAACCCTAACCATAGGTAGCCTATCTAAAATCTGTGTGCGCAAACGAGTTGTGTTTTTTTGCGCAAACGAGTCGTAAAAAAGATAAATGTGCGCAAACGAGTTGATAGGCCTTTTCACAAATTCTAATCGGTAAACATTAGTGTACCTACTCTTTCGCGAGCAGACGAACAACGACACGCACGTAATATAAATAATTTTTGCTAGTAGAGTCGTACTTACAAGTTTATAAAAAAATGTACCGACAGACGGTGGATAAGGCTAACACAGCGGTGAATATTATGAGACTGGATAGGTAGGTACGTAATCAAATTTAGTATAATTTAATAATAATAATATTCACAAACAGATAACAATTTTACATAATGTGTGTGTGTGTGTGTGTGTGTGTGTGTGTGTATGTGTGTATGTAGCGGACCGGTGGTGATTGCGTATAGTTGTTTGTGGATGATGGTGGTGAAGGGCGGTGCAATTATATTAATGATATTACTATTTAAGAGGATGTTATACCCGCATTGTGTACAACGGAAAATTGAAATTATGGCATTTTGGTTAGATTTAGAGCTTAATTACCTATTATCAAATTTAACGAGAAGACCAATTTCGAGTGAACCTCATGGGCTTTTTGTAAAATATTGTCAGGAAAAAAAGTTACGGCATTTTTAGTTTTTGATATTTTTAAATAGCTTTAACTTTTTCGTCAGACGATATTTTACAAAATGCTCATGTGGTTCACTCGAAAATATTCCTCGCTTTAAATTTTGTAATAGGTGTTTATACTCTAAATTTAACCTAAATGCCAAAATTTCAATTCTGCGTAATATGATTTTGCTATATTATCTGTTAGATAGACAGAGACAACAAATGCGGGTGTAATATCCTCTTAATGATATTACTATTTAAAGGTATCGGGCGCGATTGCCTTTTTAAGCCTCAACAGTGACAAAAATGTTTTAGTAACACGTGAGTATGTATATTATTTGGCCAACGAAATGTCATTGTACTTTGAAAACATTATTTTAATATTATTTTTATAATAATATAATAACGTTATAATATTGTTAGGTAATGTGTTAAAATAATAATATAACATTAATATTATTATAATATTTTTTTCATTTTACTAATGTTATTTTAACATTTTAATAACATTTTCTAAAATCTTTTCGTTTTAATAAAAATCACAAATATATGATATTTTAATATTAATATAAAAATCAATTATAATATATATATATATAATATATAATAATTATATATATATATAAATTCATAATAATATAATATTATTATTAATCATTGTTATAGTTATTGGTTTTTCTTACTTTTAGCTGTAAAGTGAAAGCTTTGTATTAAATTTTTTTTTTGCCTATGGTTAAAATAAACCGTGTTTCCATAAAAATAAACGAGGAATATGTTAATCAACTTCATGAAAATATAGTTAAAACAATTTATTGTTACCTCTAGATAGTTTTAGTAGGTACCTACCATTTTGCTTTTTATTATGCACAAATCACAAATTCACAATTTTATTTAAGTTCATTTTTTTTTTGTTTTTCAATCCGACAAGTAGCACCAGACAGATTTATTTTCATAGGTGCAGCAATTTCATCATTGGTCAGATCTTCGTGATTTTTAATTTTTTTTTTTTTTTACTGCTTCTGCGACACAATGTTCATAAATTAAGCACATTAGAGAAAATTATATCAATTATAGTACAATAGACATTAAAGAATAAAATTAATTTTATTCATGCATTATTACTTTAAAAAGTATATACCTATATTTACCTAATCAAAAAAAAATATAAATGTCTAATTTACTACATTATTATGGTGATAGGTAGGCCAAATTAACAGATTATTACTTGCTTTTCATGTAACGGAAATCCATCACAGATATTTTATTATTCGAATTTGGGGGGCTGCTGTTTCTACAGCCCCTCGAATTTGTTTTTGGAATAACTTCGAAAATAATTGTGCACAAACGACCGGATTTTGTAACCAAACGATTGCCCTTGGTTGGCATCCAAATCAGTAATTTGGGGTGGGACTATGGAAGTGCACACTTTTTTATTCATTTTTGAAATTTACTATTTCACCACATTCTCTTAAATAAATCCATTCTATAGAAAAGCAAGTTTTCTGTATAGAACTGTATAGTTCCTACTACTTATTCCCCGTGCCTATTAGAGTTATCTACTAATCAGTCGCAGTCATACATGTACTTGTATATCTGTAATCAATGCCATAACTTCTAAATTTAATTCGAACTCAAAATTCTGAAAATTCAAAATTATACTAACGTTTTCAGAATTCAAAATTCAATAAGGTCGAAAAAATAGAAATAAAAAGTTGTTTTTAAAACATTATAAAATATTTTTAAATATCATGAGTTCATCTATTTTTTTTTTTTAGATTTTATAAAATATGTAGGTTATCTACTTGTTTTAGATTTTGAATGTAGCAAGGTCCATGACATGTTAAGTATTCGAATAAAAGTATTTTAATACATTTTTGTATTCAAAAACTATTTTGGATACTTTAAAAAAAAAAAAAAAATTCGACTACGCATTCTGAATATATTCTATTGGTGTATTATTGTTCGTTTGAAAAATACTTTTTTCTTCGACAATGAATAATACATTTGAGGCAAAAATAAGGTTTCATATTTTTGTAATATGGAAATTGTTGCATCTAATATCCAATGAAAATTTTGAAATAGCAATCAACATTGAAATTTATAAGATTTCATCAATCTTTATTTATATTGAAATGTATTATAGATTATTTTTATGTAATTTTAATAAAATAAAAACTCGATTAAAAAAAAAATATTTTCTTTTATTTATTAGGTACTCGTATTTTAGTAAAAATGTTATCAAATGAAGATAGGATATTAAATATAAACAAATTATTACATCGCTAAATTATACTGTTCACTTGTACTTATATTGGATACTACCATTTTATTTGATATTTATGCAAATACATTTATTTTATAAATAAGCTGAAAGTTGTATTTTATTATTTTAATTTTACCAGTTTTTTTAATAAAATGTGATTTTTACAAATAAAACTTTCTGATTAATTCATAACTATAAATTTTTGATAAATAAATAATTGTTCAAATACACTATGAATTATTTTCAATATGTTCAAAATTATATTTCAGTATTGATTCAGCAAGAGTCATCTGTTTCAACTGGTAATTCTACAATAGACCAATCAAATGACAGCGAGGATACAGAAATCAATAAAGGTAAGTCAGTTGGGAACAAAATAAAAAAATATCTATCGGAAAGGAATTTCTTGTACATATATTATTTTTATTTTATGTTCTTAATATTCTGTGTAAGTCGATTAAGATGGAAACATTTCTAGCATTTATATTATGTATCCAAACGAATAGCTAAATCACAGTTATGCTATAATTTTAATTATAACTATTTATATAATATTTTAAAATATATTGTAGTGAATAGTTACACTATTTTAATAATTGAAGAAAATTTATTGAATGACATAAACACAAATCATAGTTGTTATGCATTGAATCATTTCAAGCTGAAAAAGATAAGATTGTATATGAGGATTATGTCCAATAATTGTATACATTCATGGAAATTCGTTATAAAAAATTAACAAACTTTAATACTCTTATTGATAATGAAAAATGCAGTTACATTATTATTAACGCTAAATCTTTAGTGCCATACTGCATTATAGATGGTCAAAAATACATTCCATTATTGTTTTTTAATATAAATAAACTGCTAATAAATAGTGTTGTTAGAATTGAAAATTGGAACTGTGCTTATTAAGTTTTGCTGTATGGTTCTTGATATGAATAATGAGATATATACCCACAAATCATGCATTGCAACAACTCTTAATACAATTAAGAACCTTTATGTACCTGGTACCAATTTTGAAGAATATTGGCCAATAAAAGTGAACAATGCACAACTTTTAACCAATATGGAAGAAAATACACCACCGAGTATGGGGTTGACACAAAACACATATCAAAATAAATTAACTGTTGATTGTATGGTAAATTTTAAATATTTAATTAAAAACTTTTTAAGTTTGTATACATAAGTATAAGTATCTAATACCCCCGTTATGTCCTTGTACATCTGTCTTTCTGTTGGTATATCCTATAGATTTGTTGTCATAGTTACTAGGGAGATTGTTTATTAGACAATTGATCATTCTTATAATTATTAGTCATTAGTAACAGACAACAACGGGAAATCGTCTGTATGTCAATCTATCCTTAAAATTTGTTACGGTGCTTATCAATATCAATATATTACATTTTTATTCATTTTGTTGGTCATAGGTTTTTATACAAAAGTATAGTAGATTAAACAAATTATTTATGGAACTACAATTTTTTTTTATAACTAAAAATACACACAGAATCGGGAATTTAGTACACTTTTATAATATATTAAATTTCAATATAGTTTTTAGTGAGACTAAAGATAAGATTGTAGTATTTTTTAGTTATTTTATTTAAACTTGGGATTTTATAGACTTTTATATTATTAGTTTATTATTTAAAGTAAATTTATTTAAGTTAATTATTATTATTACTTTTATATATTTGCTATAAATAGAAATATTATATATATATATTTTACATCATATTTAAAATTTTAGAAACAAAATAAAATAAAAGGGGGTGAAAGTACTTAGTTCATCGGATAGAGTACTGATAATGGATATATTGAATTTGAATTATTATTAATTAATTTAATAATTCGGAGCGAAGATCAGTGTAATATTATTTTACTACTTATCAAAATTAATTATATTGATAATGACTGTTTTAGATGAGCTCATATGGCACTCAAGCCAAGCTATTGCTGACATGTGACTACTCATCTGCCTTAATAAATATGAAAGTAGCTGCTCAAAATTATTTGGTATTTTATACATATATTTAATTAAATTGGATATTATTTTTAATTGTATTGTTCTTCAATCTTGTATTTTATAATAATTTGTGATAACTGCATTTGCGGTGTATATCTAATAGGCAATATGCCAAAATTATGCTAAACTAAAATTATGGTATCTACTAGTATGTTGTAATTGGAATTAACACAGCCATTATTAATTTTGAAAAAGATAATATTTTCTAGAAAATAACACATTTTTGTAAACTATTAACAATGAAGTTATGCCATTTAAAGTTTTCCTTTATATATATATAGCTATAATTTTTTTTATAAAATATTGTACAAAACCTAGTATGTTATTTTTAAAATTGGTATTAGATGTTTCAACTTTAATTTTAACATATATGCCACATTTATTGTTTTTTCATTTTTCCATAGTGTAATTTTGCTATATTGTCCATAAGATAGATCGAAACAACAAATATCGGTATCATATAATCTTAATGCAACGTTTTACTGTTTAAAATAGCAAAATTTAAGATTTACTAGTATACCACAAAGCTTTTTGTTCAAAGTAGTTTTTGTCTGACAAAATTACTATGGGAGTTTGGTGTTTCAATTGGAGATTTACATACTACTAGTACTTTTCTTCAGTAACAGTAAAAATATTTATTTTTTTTTCAATTTTTATACTTGCATATTACTAAAGCATAGTTTTTTTGTTTCAAGTACTACTAGTAGACTAACAATTATAAAAAAAAATTTCCAGGCTATACTGCAATAAATCAATTGAACAATCAGTATAATTATTTTGAATCATACTACTTATTAAAACTAAAAAATTACAAATCTGATAATTCAAAGAATTGATTTTGATTAATATTTTTATTTATTTTTGTTATACTCAAAGAACAATGTTAACATGCAGTAATTATATATCAAAATGTATGGTTTATATACTCATCATTTTTCATGACTAACATTTATATATAAATAATAATAACTAGGTGACATTACTGATTTTAGATATTGAATTATAAATTACCTAATTAAAGTTTGAGTATGATTTTAATTTATTACATAATATGTTTGCTAGAATCATTATTATTATTTTTAACTTTTTAAGGTATCATTATCAACATCATTTTCAAATCATGTTTGCTCAAATTTTTCAGGATTATAATTCAAGGAACAGTATAGAAAATATGTTTCACTAACACTTATATTTAAGTAAGTTGTATAGATGTATAGTTAAATTTGTAATCTTACCTGTAAATGTTTTTCTTTTTTATAGTAATCCGATTTCAAACTACAATGTTATGCCCATAAACCAACCAATGACAACCATGAAAAATCCAATGATCAACAATTGTGTAATGCCGCTATACTCGAGTCAGATGAAACAATTCTATAGAAATCAATACCATAATAAAAGTGATCATTTCAAACACCAAGAACATCACTACCATCATCAACAACAAACTGTGCAGAACGACTTAATAACCATTCCAAATTCTGAAGTTATTGATGCATCATTGCCACAATCTAGCGACCATACTTTGCAAATTCCAAATGACATATTCCACAATATTGCTGCAAGATGGGTATTAGAAAAAAATACCTGATATACATGATAGAGCTGATAGAAGTTTGTCGTTTCCTACATGCAAGGTTAATAAATACTAAAAAAGTGTTTGACGTCAATTAAATGGTTGACTACAACAAAGATATAATCTGACTAAATTAAAAATATATATATTTTTTTTAAATTTAAAATATTTATTTAATCCGGCAAAAATTTACTATATCATAGAGCAAATTAATATCTTTAATATATATTTTTTTTTCAAAACTCAATGGGTAGAATACTAGTGCATATATTGAATTTGAAAGTTATAATTTTTTCCTATAAAACAGTTTTGAGTAGAGCTTTGGTATAAAAATTAAAAAAAATAAACATTGGTACATTGCAGCAACTAGGATTTTTGAGCGCCAAAGCAACAGATATTTGTTTATTTGTTTACACGATACTAATTTATGAAAATTTCTCAATCTATAATTAGTTATAAAAAATTGCTTTTTTCTTATTGCCCATTTTCCTCAAGTTATATTGGTATGATAGAATTTAGTAAATTGATATTAATTTGTATATTTATATATAAAAATACATAAGTAAAAAAAATAATTAAAAATATTTTAACTTAATAATTAGTCATATATAGATTAAAATAATAATAAAAATCAATTATAAAATATAAATATGTTATTAAGATGTTTTTTGAACTATAGGGTGTACGGTTCAAAAATCAATATTGATGAAGTTACAGTAATTTAAATTTTTTAGAACCATTGAAACATTGGGTTTCTTAAAAATACTTTTAAAATGTTTTAATCTTAATCTGATATCATGCTATACTAACACAATTTATCGTAAGCGACCATCTTTTCGAATTCTATAACATAACCACGTACGACAAACACAATAACGGCATTTTTTACTTAAAACTCACGGACCTACAACGAGAGAGAACAGTATGTACTATATTACTGGGACCGGTAAACGAGAATGTTAAACCACACGGAAACCTATAGTACAAGGCCCAATAACAGACGTAATAATGACCCAGTGCGTTTTTAATTACATCTTTCGGAAAGTAGGATGTTTTACAATACTTAGGAATTTTTTGTTTAGATTTAAAGTTAAAAAAAAACAAACCTCTTAAATCCCAAACTCTAACTAACTCGATCATTTTAAACAAACTTTCAGCTGATATGCCATCCAGTGCCGCAACTTGGTCTATATTAGTGGGTGTGCAAGCCAATATTAGAATTAGAAAGCCTTACCATTTTTAAAAGAGTGTTTTCTTGGTGTGTGTTAACACGTTAATAAGCAAAAAAATATATATAATTAATAAAAACAGTAAACCAAAGCTTTAGGCCAATTTTTATGATTTTACAGGGGCCCGGGGGTATGATTTGATAGGGGCCCATGGGTTCCTGGCACCCCCGGTAGTTGCGGCAGTGATGCCATCGTTTTTACATATTTACACCTAACCGGTATTACGGTTAGTACTTTACGATTGAGTGACGACCAACTTACCCAAGAATCGGGTATTTACTTTGAAAATCGAGGACCAATAAAAATCATTACTACCAAGTGGGATTTAACTACTTACGTAAATTTAACATATTATAACAATCAGTGGAACATTCTTGACCAATATTTAAGTGAGAACGTATGTGTATGAGTGTTCACCATAATGCTGAGGCAAACTGTAATAACTTACTGATAACGACACTATCTTTAGCTCAGGACATTAAAATTAAAAAAAGACTTAATTTTCGCATCGGTAGGTCACTTTTCACGAACTAAAAGAAGTATTAGGTATATCTAATTTAGTTAAAACAGCCTAACTACTTTACGGTTTATGTAACACAGAATGTATTAAAAAATTCGATTTTAACATAGGACAATTATTATCTAGGACCAATATGAACCAACTTAAATGACTTGACAAACAAATTAAAGTTATTAAACTTACTCAAGAGAAACAATTAATTAAATATCAAAAAATCGATTTACAACCAGAAAATTTAACAAACATTACTATGGACCAATATAAAAAAATTATATATCGGACATTTCACTTAATTTACTACTTACAAAACATATTTATGAAACTAACACGTTATTAGAAATAGTACAACTCGTAAAAGTAAGACAAATACACCCTAGTTTATTAGGACCAAACGATTTACTAGAATAATTTAGAGAATTAAAGTTTCACTTTCGACCGGTACTGACTTACCTAACGACTTAGACCTAGTAAATGCCTATGAACTACTACGACTTTCAGATTTATCGGTGTATTATTCAAATTAGAATATTGTATTTATAATAGGTATAGATACCACTTGTATATCAAAACAAATTAACTTTATATGTCTAAACCTGTTTGTATTAATAACACAAATTGTATGTATATTAGACCTAGCCATAAGTTTTTAGCTGTAAGTAGATCAAAGGAACTCTACTCCACTTATGACCATTTTGACAAGTTTCTGTAAACAAAAACGCACGATTTCCTACTATATCCTGAAATTAATCCTTTACATCCTCGTAGCACTAGACCTATTTGTGAGGTACAACTATTACAAGAACCCAAATAAGTACCCAAAAACTGCGAAATTATGTATGTCCAACTCGACAACTATATTCCATAAACTACAATACAAAAATGCCTGGATCTACGCGACCAAAGGAGAAACAATTTTTGTTTCTTGCGACTTGGACAAGGAATTCAGCAGCCACGTTTTGGAAGGAGTAGGACTAATCCAACTCAATAACACCTGTAAAGGATATGCATCACGAGATGTACTCATACCAGGACAAGTAAACGCAATTACGATTTACCAGCATTTTATCCAAAATCATCTATGGAGGACATAAAAAATATAACTACTTTTAATATAATGGAGGACAAACATGTACTTAACAACCAAATGAATGACCTGAAAAACGTTGCCAGTTCGAACAAATATATCCAGGAACAAATTTAAAAACATTTACAAGAACCAACGAAATCATAACTACCTGTTATACGTAACGCTATATTCAATATCTGGTTTTGTTGTTCATTTTAAAACACATTTTTAACTAACAAATAACAACATTCCAATGCTACAGAATTTGTTTTCGTCAATAAGTCGAAAACAACCCTACCCTCGTATACAGACGGACCAATAGGAGCCTCCCATTCCTATCCCGTCTCTCCGCCTTGGATCTACGAAAATACTCGTACTTGAATACGAGAGTTTTGTTAGTTTTAGATTATACTTTGTATTTCACGCATGCGGACATTCGGGCTCGCCTTGCAACCGACCAACGACGTGTTTACTATTCTAATCTCGAGCAGAGCTTACACTCCGTCTTCAAATTTTCTAAATTTTGTTAATTAACTAACGCGTAACTATAATAAATACCTATTATTAACCACATTTATAAGACGTGTTTATTAATTTCTAAAACTCAAACATCAACTACGACGAACCGACGGAGTGAACCACTGACTTTGTCAATCAAATGGTCAAATGGTAGTAATAGATAACAACGTCGTGCCCGACACAAAGGTACACCAACTTCGTGTTTCGAACACCGGGTCGCTGCAGCAGTTTGATGCACGGGGTTTACAGTTCGAAACTCTTTTTTTCAAATTAATTTTTGCACTTTTTATAATTTGTCATGTAACATATCATATATTTATAAGTTAATGATAATTTAATTATGATATCAAGTACCTATTATCTTAAAATGTAGGCATTTTTGTGGCAGTATACCTACTGTTCAAGCAATACCCAGCACTGTTTGTGCTTAAAACCACGAAACATTATTTTTAAATAATATGTTTTAGAGAAATATGGTTAGAAAGACGGCCCCTATCAATTAAATCAAAAATATTCCCGATTTCCTGTGAAACACCACACCGGTAACAGGTTAAATTCAATACGGTAAAAATACTTCTTTTGGTTGCACCTAGAAACCAAGCAGGGTCACTCGCTCGTATCGCCCACTCGGACAGTTTAAATCGAAAATATCCTCCCATTCGCTGTGAAAAACCACGTCAGATAAATAACTAGATGAAAAAGTTGTGTTGGCTTAAATAACTACCAAAAAAATGATTTAATTCGTGACTTCGGTAGTAACTAGTAAGAGATTAAGAGGTAACCTTGGTAAAAAATATAAAACTTGTTTATTAAAAATGTGAAAAAATCGGCGTTAATAGTATCGAACCAAGATCGACTCGGTTTGAACTTTCCCATTTAATCATTAAACTAGGTACGAGACGTACCTTGTTGTATGATAGAGGAAAATATAATATAGACTTCAGATATTATTCGAGATTAAAGGTCACGATTTTTTTTTATATAGATATATTTCAAGCAGTAAAATGAAAAAATAGTTATTTGTAGTTTGTACACAATCCAAATGACCTTTACGTATAATTTTAGTGTGCATATCTATATATATATATATATATATATATATATATTTCGTATGACAGAGTAGAGCAACAAATTTAAACATGTAAATATTAACAGACAGATCTATAATGCACTACTACTTAGCTACTGAAAAATACTTGAAAAAGAGTCTATTGGATACATTTCTAATAGGTAACGGGTAGGTACATACTTAATAGGAAAAATGCTTAATGTTTTTTGCAATGAGAGTGCATTTTTTCGGCCTAACCTTTACATCTAGACAAAAATATAATAAATGACTTTTATTTTAAACTTTTTGTCGCAAGTATAATATTTATTGAGATTTTTAGAAAAAAAACCAGATTGGTTGGGAAGATTACAACGGGATTTTTATTTTTATTATGGTAAGTCTTTGATCAATTTTCCGCTCACCACTTAGCCACTCCTTAATTTTCTTATATCCCTTCCACGCTACCTATACAAGCGAATTGCATTCGTATTATTGTATATTTTTTTTTAGGTTTATACTCGTATATTAAGTTGTAAAACATTTTAAAATGGTTATTTGTATAAAAAAAATTATCATTTTGTAGAGAATTCTTTCCTCTACAATTTTTATTCTTAAACTTGTTGTGTTACCAGTAAAACGCATGATAATAATGAAAGGCCATTTTTGTGGGTTTGGAGGGTATCTCCAGTGGTATCATTTGGGGGGGGGAGGGTAACTCGTACATTTGCCTCAGTCTAAATTTTAACTCAATTTTAAGTCGACAAATTTAAAAAATTTTAATTGTCCCTTGTTTTGGTACATATATTTCCATAAAAAATAATAAAACTCAAGCCCAAGGGGGGGAGGGATCTATATATCTGTCTATATATATATAATATATGGTTTGTAAAATTACCTACAAAAAAGTCATTGATACGAACACAAAATGCGTAGATATAATAATAACTATAAAATATGGGTATTAATGTTTAGAATTCAAGATTGTAAAATGCATGCCTTGCTGTATCCTAGTCGTAAGTCATTGATATTATATTTATATAATAAAGCTACATACTACCTATCAATTATGGAATAAGTACAAAATATTGTCCAAGAAATCCATAAAACTCGATTATTTATTATAAATAAATTATAATTTAATAATTAATGTATCTTTTATTCTCTTTATTATACTGCGTTTTGTTTATACTCAGTGGTTAAAGTGAGGGGGGACGGCGTCCCTCTTCTTTGATTAGCTTAAGTTTGGCGTCCCCTTTAGTTTAAATTCCAGGGTGACAGTTCAAATATTCATATAATCATAAAAAATGTAATATATGTAATTTATTTACATATATTATTATTATATATATAATATATTATATTATTTATAGTAATTTTATTACTTTTATAACATAATTAAGTATATTTTAAAATGACACA
>JAIPRL010011905.1:0-12779 GCA_025469235.1 Pemphigus obesinymphae
ATTACATGTCTAATGAACCAATACATCGGATGATGAAAATAGCAAATGAGGACCCCCACTTCTTTAGTATGTAAGTTAAATTAGTTTATACTTGTAATTTTAATAAGCGTCAATAATAATTTATCATGTTATATATATTGCTATGTTATATGTACCTTTTTACCTGGGTGAAAGCCCGTTCATATGTAAAAATAAATTATATGTAAAATAAAAATTATTCAGTATACCTATTATCTATTTTATTATTATAAGAATCGTTCATAGATATAATATTATCTATGCAATCGGTATTCAATTATTATCACAACATATTATCGTCAGAGAGTATTATAAAATTGTATATAACATCTTTGAAAAAGTAATTTCAGAGGCTGTCTGAATGTTGGCTTCAACGTTTTATATACGAACCGAGTGCAATGCGCGGCCTATATATTATAAGTCTATGGTTTATATCGTCGCGACCGACTTTATAGTTACGAAAAGCCGGTTTTCAGTGTAATTTAATGAGGTTTTTAATTCGCATTTTACGTACCCATCCGATTGCGCCGAAAAAAACAGAGTACAGAGTATATTATATCGTGCACACATAAGGACGTATTATATCTGTTTCGTGTACGTGTACGAAGAGCCTTTAGAAAAGAAAAAAGAAAATGCAAATTCCAGCGTTTCGATATTATATTACCTGCAGCTGAATTACAGTTTTGCCCGGTATGAGAGCCATTAACGTTATTAAAACGTTTAAAACTTTTTAAAACCTCTACACCAGGAATATAATCAAAATGATTCGATATGGTACAAATTATAGCGATGTTGGCTGGTGATATAGTTATCAAAATTCCTTACTCTGAATTGAAAATTTCTCTCGATATTTTTACGCGCTCGCCATTTTCACCTTTTTACCCTAGAATAAGTCACACCGAAATGTATAAAATTTTCTCTCCTTATTTTGTGGGGAAATTGTAAATTGTAAACTTTTTTTGTGTCTTATAGGTACATCGACTCTTTCATTCGAAATTGTCATGCATATATATAGACGATGTTTTCATACGAGTAAATTTTCGTAGGTATGGTACTATTTTTAAATAACATCATAGTTACTATATTATAATAGTACGCAGGTATATAATATAATATACCTATTTTTTATGGTCATTTTGGTTTTTAATGATGAAAATAATATAAAAGTATGAAAAATATCTATTCTAAGTTAATCGTTTTTTTTTTATTATAAGCCGCCGTATTAGGTAATATGGTTATCGGCCATTAGCACCGATATCCCGTATCACATCCAATTGTTCATTTTACTCTGCCAATATGCTACTTATATAGTTCCTTTCAATCTGGACTACCTCTTGATTCAGTGGTTCTCAACCTTTTTTCAATCACACCAAGTTAAATTTAAATAAATATAGTGACACGTTAAATTATAAATATAGTATTAACATTAAAAACAATGATTATGTAAACAACAATAATGAATACAATTTCACGATATCATCATAATATTTATATGTTTTACAATTTTCGATATTCGAAATAATAAAACTGGCAACACTTTATGGTCTAATGTGTCACGATACGCCGGTCCACTACTGACGATGCCACCACGTCTTCTTGACTATTCATTCTAAGTTCCCTCCTCATCCTCCGCGATATGTCTTTGTCCGCTTGGGTCATTTTCTAGTACAATTTTGAACGAATAAATTTTCACTTTTTCAAACTTGCCCAGCTCGTTGTAACCAACTTTTATTCCTAATCTGTTCAAATATATATATATATATGGCCAATCCCAAATAGTTGGGAGAGAAGGCAAAGGGGAAGAAGAAGATTTATATATATATATATGGTTTTTCTCGCCAATTTTTCTTATACTCTTCACTCTCGACAATGAGCTAATGTAGATATTTTCAATAAATTTGTCTTTCTATTGAACCAATATAGTTTTCTCTCATCTAGTGTCTCTATATTTTCTTAATGGCCATGTTTCAGCTGTATACTATAAAATACAGGAATACTTATTTACTCATATTGTTAGATTTATATTTCATTCATCCTTGAGCATTCTACGGTTCTGTCGAGTTCTGTTTTTTTTATATACCTACATAATAATGCTCGACATTAAACCCTGTTTATTCTATATATACTATATATTATAGTATGCTAGACGACGACACTATTGGATTTATATATATTTTCTTTGGCGAGTATACGAAATAATAGTCCGTTATTATTCTTATCGTTCGTTTTTTCTCGAGATCCAATAATATTTTTCTTTTCTATCACTGCAGTTTCCGGCGCGTCTGCAAAATGTACACGTCGAATATTGACACGTTTCGTTTAAAAAATAAACAAAGTCATTATATTATATACTAAGTATATATTCCGGAGTTTCATAATATTCGTACTTTTCCGCGGGCGAAAATCAATCGTACCGGGCAGGTATTTTTTTTATTTTAGAGAAAAACTCGAAAACCGCAGTCGACCGTTTATGATACCTGTACGGTATAGAGTTGATACGTATACTATCTGCGTTATATTATTGTCTGTGCATATATATTATACGCGAAGACGACGGCAGCTGTCGCGTGCACGGCTGCGGAGAAGACGACGACTCGAAAACTTTCCGTCGACGAGTGCGCGAGAAAAGCGACGTTTTCGCACGTCTACCGTATAAATACGGCTGCAGCAGAGTTATATATATGCGTTATACAATAAACGGCGGACGACGAAAACGGTACATTAAATATTAATCGATCTTATGTGCACACTTGTAGGAAAAAAAATCAGCTGCCAAAAATACAGAGAAAAAAAAAAATACAAAAAACGAAAAAAACGAACGTGAAAGTGTATGCGACGTGTCACTATATATGTATATACGACCCGACTATAATATATAATATATATATATATATATATATTAAATAGAATATATACTACCTATATACATACCTATAGGAATTTATATACGGCCGAAAAACACGCAGGAGCGCGTTGAGAATACGCAAACAGGACGCGATTTATAGGTTATTTGCAAGCGTATTATATTGGTCGGGCCCCGGCTGTATATATGAATTACAGGGATAGAGGCGTTTCCCGGCGGTGTCTTCTCAAAGTCTATAAACCTGTCCGGTTTCCCATTCGTAACACATCCATCAACTTCGGTTCGCCCAAACATAACCGTTTATAACCGCGGTCGTTCATACGCTATATAGCTGTTAGGTTAGGTATACAGTTTAAAAAAAACAATATTTCAACATTATACCATATATAAATTACATATAGGGTATAAGGTTGTGAAAAAAAAATTATCGACGTTTTTATCACGGTATACCATCGCGCCCCGTGACACTCATTTTGCATCACAGGAAGAATATATTAATAATAATAAACGGACGTGTTATATATACATATATACTCATTGCGACTAATATATCGAAACACTCGGAGAATATATGATAATAAAAAAAAGCGGATTTTTATCGATCAGGATGGATACTGATAACAATAATGTGTATATACACACAGGCGACATAGGAAGACATCAGTACGAGACGTCCGAGGCATCCTACTTACGCGCGCGGGGCGGAATAACACGGAGCTACAGTATAGGTACCTACTATTTACAGGAAAAAAAAAAATAATCAACCATCATATTGCCGACTATAAAATCTTAATAATTTATAGATTTAAAATTCCGAAAAACACTTTGTTGCTGCATGATTTCCCGACAAAATTCCAAAATAACTTTCCTACTTTCCGAAGTTTCGTGGGGAGGGGGGGGGGGGTGAGCACCTACCCAACCCCTCGGGACGGCCCTGTACAGTATATTCGGACTAAAAATTATGACGGTAATGATTTATTAATAGGCAATAGTAGGTAGTTTTATATTTTATATCTATATAACTTACTAACTTAGATTTTGACATTTTTATACCGTGTGTGTAGTGTACGTTTTGTAGTACGTGTGAAGTTTCATATTAATTTTATATTTTATTTTTCGGGGGAAAAATGTCCTGGATATATTAAAAAAACGTATTGATAGACCTAGGATTTGATAGGAAATAATAAAATGTAACTATATGATGATACATATAGTAACTCCGTTATTACTCCGCCGCGCACGTGTAAGTATAGGATGCCTCGGCTCGGATGCCGCGAACGTCTGGTGAATCAGTTGCCACGACACCTGAGGCTATAACAGTTGGGGCAGCTCAAATATACAGTTTGACCATTTATATACGGAAAAAAAATATAAAATAAAACTAATATTATTATAATAAAATTAATATAAAACCACGATAAGACTATAGGTATTATAATATTATATTCCATTTTTTCATTTCAAATGACTTGAAAGATAAAAATCGTATTGAATGTAAAAAAAAAAAAAAAAAAATTCCCTCCTTAAATGAATACGCGCTTAAAACGTTTAAAATAATGCTCCTAAGCGTTAAAACGTGGTACTTATCATTTATCTGATTCAGTGCTACAAATGTAAACTTTATTTATTTTACCGTATTCATGACCCACTGTAAGTTAGCCTGGGGTATTAAGGTCGAATGATTCTCGATTTTAGCCCGCCACCCAGAAGAAGTGTTTTATGCTCTCTGGTATTACCCAATGATGACCATGATAATATAAAAGTCGCACATTTTAGGCACCTATCACATATTATTCAATTGATATTTTTGAACCCCTGATTTGGTCAAACGTGTGACGTCATATCCGATGGCGCAGATGAACTGAATGGGTTTTACAGTTGTGTAACAAAATTGATATAAAGTTAACAAATCCAATGTGATCTAAGTCAAAATGGCCAAAATTAATAGTTGCCTACAATCAATTAATTTATTATTGCCTCGAAAAATATATTACTAAAAACATAACTTTAGAAAAATAATCTATAGCGTATTTTTTTTAAATTGTCTACTAAAAAATATGTATATACACACATGAAAATAAATATAGGTATATTTATAAGTCAGTAATTATAGTTAAAATATGTGACAAGTTTATTTGTTGTTTTCCAAATTATTTTGGTACAGATCGATAGTTTTCTTTTAGGTATGCTTAAGAAAAATCAAAAATAAACCCAAAAGCCTTTATATCTGACTCCTGCCTGAAAATGAATGTACAATATGCATAGGTAATAAACAATTTAAAAAAATTACATTATTGTAAAACCAAAACACGCCTCGTTACACCCAGAATATAAAATTTAAAATAGTCAATCTTGTAGTCTCATATATTATATTGGGGAAAAATACTATTGGTATATATATATATATATTATATGTACTACTGTTGTAATAATAAATACATTTGCCTATACCTACCGTTTTTGACTTTTGAATTTTGATCTATCACATATACATTTTAACATATTTCATCTGAGGTTTATCCTGCAATCACGAACGAGATTCATCTTTTAGAAGTGATGGATGAGATATAAGCCACGGTTCAAACACTATATAATATAGTATATATACCAATATAAGTCTATTGACAAAAAAAAACATTTTTTTTTTCTGGGCGTAGAATATAAATCTCAACTATATAATATATTATGAGAAAAACATGTACTTGCACTTTGTATAAAACGGTTTTTTTTTTAACAAATTTTACATAATACATTTTATCATAAACAAGGCCCGGTAGTTGATGCACTAAAAAAACTCATTGATATGAAAATACATGTTACTTATGCAATAAAAAAAAGTTAAAATATCCATTAAAATATTATGTTTAAGTATAGTGAAATTATTATTTAATGAAAATGTATAACGACATGATATAAAATTATGATTTGTATAATATATATTTCGCCTATACTGTAATCAATAATATTAATATTGTAATGTAGAGTGTAGATATACACATGTTAACGTTTAATAATTACATTGTATTTTAATACTTAAAGTTTTGTGGTTATTATTATAGAAAAATATTATGTGGACGAATATAAAATCGAAAAATAACGAATTAATAATGTAAGTGCCTAATTTTCGAGTATTATCTATAGCGATACGGAACGAATATATAGGTACGCGATTTTACAATTCGATATATTATTTTCGAATATGAAATTGACAATAAAATATATTTTTATTTATATAAATAATCGTATTGGTCATGAACTCTGAGTAATATACTTTATTTGTGTCGTGTGTTGTATAATATGGCAGTTTGTGCAAAATGTGTTATTATATGTATACGTCGTGTATAATTATTATATTTTAAACGTAATAATATATGTACATTGTTTTGTTGTGTTAAATATATTATGACGGACAAAAAGGCACTTTAATAATATTACATAAAAGTCCTTTTGTAATAATTCCATTCAAGAAAACACGCATATTTATAATTTATCGTAGGTATATATATAATATGCCCAATTTTTCTGGCAATATTACATAATAAATCTTTCGATTTATAATTTTTATTTATTTCATCATATCATTTTTAATATAAAAACTAATATAATTTGTCATTTTTATTACAATATTATTTAATTTAAACTATAGTCGGGAAATGTTCTCTGAAGATGAAAGTAGATATAGAAAGTTATAATAATATTGTTAATTTGTGTTTTTTTAAATAGGTATTAAAGTAGGTAATAATACATGGATTTGAATGAAATATATATATTTTTCTTATAGCCTTATATATGCAATACGTTATGTTTTGTTTACAAAAAATGTAAATAAACAAAAATCGAGATTGCGATATTATATCATTTTCCGACGTTTTGACGTTTATACTAACAATTAATTGATTTATTTTAATTAAGTAATTTTAATTACATCGAAAAACCTAATTTATTGATATTCATTAATATTATACGGTAGTTAGTATATTTTTGGAGTCAATAGTGAATTGAAAAACATTTGCAGTCAACTTTAACCATTTTCACGAGTAGATATTATAGGTTAAAATTTCACAAACTCGCGGACGTTTTTTCCTACGTTTGATTGAAATATTTTTATTTATTTAATATAAAAACGTGAGATAAGGTATACATTTTTATAATAAGATTTTTTTTTTTTTTTTAATTTATTCTGAGCTAAATTTTAATGCAATTGCGGTATTTAATAGACGAAAACTTTCTAGTTTAAACTATATAATACATAAAAACAATGTATTAAAAGCGTTACATTGTTATTATATTGATTGCCACGCTATACTGCATCGAATGTAGCTCACCAATCGGAGCGCCATTAAAACTTTATAATTTAACCCTATTACGAATATACCGTATTGAATTTTACCCTATTAGAAATAATTGATCTCGCACGTTTCGCTAACTTCTATCAGGGTTACGGTGACAATCGGAAATGTACAATGGTTTGTCATCAATCTCAGAGGTCAGGTCTGTAGTGTAAATCCCTTAAATTTATTTTAAATTCTCAATTCTCAACTATTTTCTGAGGTAGGCACCTTTATAATGAAATCTTCTTCTTCTCCTTCGCCTTTTCTCCCAAATATTTTGGGTCGGCAACCCTGGTCCTACACTTCCACCCAACACCCGCATCTCTCGTATCTTCTCGTCACCTATATAATAAGATAAAATCACAAAGTAATATAAAAAAATCAATTTTAAAATTTCATAAAAACAACAAATTTTTCTATTTAATTAGTATATATTTCGCGCATACTGACAAAGTTGTGTTATTCTTATTTTTAATATAAATCTCCAAAAAAAATATTTACTCCAATGACATCCGAATTCTATATACCTATACCATACTATGGCATAATTTTATAGTTAAAAAAAAAATTACTTTTAGTTGGATTTATAGTTGTTCCTGTTTAGAAGATACGACAAATTATAATTTACATTTTTCAATTTTTTTTTTTTTTCACATTAGTTGAACACCTTTTATTTTTTTCATGAGCATGATGACAGGTATACACTACATAACATAGTAATTTTATTATTTTTCCATTGATAAAACGTTTTAGAAAAAAAAAAATAATAATAATATAGTACCTATCTAATATACTTCGTTATATTAAGTTCCTATATAAATGTATGTTTATTGTTTATAAATGTGTATTTACTTTTTTTTTTCCGGAAATGTAAAATATGAAATTATAAAGTCATTATATTTTATTTACCATAGCCCATTTTTCGAAATCAACAATATAGCTGTAGCATATATATATATATATAGTGTATAATAATGTTAAATTAAAATGTATTAGGTATATTGTTAATTTCCTGTTTATTTTTATATCGAAAGCTTTTAAAATGGTATTACATCTTTCTCATTCGATCACCTCACTCCTTGAAAAAACACCGGTAGCAACATTAGGGTGGATTGCTCCAATACGATTACAGTCGATGTATATATACTTAGGTAAGATGCTGTCATTGGGGGGGGGGGGGCGGGATAAAATAATAAATGTGCATATACACCTAAACACTGTTTATATTACAGTGTTATATGGACGTGCTGTAATTAATCCTGCGTGGGGTCGTAATATATCTCGAAATTGAGATTTAAATATACAAGGTGGAAATGTTCGCAAAAAAAAAAAAAAATACAAACTTCTGCTGCACTCTGATACGGCAAACGGCGCGAAGGGAG
The DNA here is from genome assembly GCA_025469235.1 of Pemphigus obesinymphae. Taxonomy (NCBI): domain Eukaryota; kingdom Metazoa; phylum Arthropoda; class Insecta; order Hemiptera; family Aphididae; genus Pemphigus; species Pemphigus obesinymphae. The sequence goes on from JAIPRL010011905.1 coordinate 8,595, forward strand.
TTGGATATACGAGTACATATTATACAGGGCGTATCGCCAAATGCGTCGTTCCGGATTTATGACTGTGCCGGATAATTGCAAGTTATTTTTTTTTTCTCTAAATTTCGTGTATTTTGACTTGCTCGAATATGTACAGAATATTCCCGTTTGTCACTTCAAAAACATCGCATGCAGCCTCGGGGACGAAACACAACCGTAACATATTCAACTACTTTACTTAAAATTATTTGTAGCAAACAATCGAAATCAAAAATCAAATAAACACGTTCGTATTTCGATTTTCGCCAAGTTTTGAATTTCCAGAACTATGTCGGAGTGAAGTCAATATCGCAAATTTCGTACGGCGAGTCAATATATATTATTATCGTATAATTGTTGTACCCAAAAATCAAACTGCAGGAAGCATATCCGTGATACATCCTGTACATAATATAATATTATATAGTATTAACTCACTTTCACAGGTCGATGTGGCGGCGGTGGCCCGTTATGAAATGAAAGTTTTTGGCGTCGCAATCGTTATAAATGCGAAACGCTTTGTCAAATATTCACGTGGCAATGAAGGGTAGGAGGGTTGTGTCCCGTCCATCATATCCCTCCGAGCTCCCTTACATTAAGTTTATATATATATATATATGTACTATATATTTAGGTACATAAGACTGACGCTCGACAAACGACCACGTCGAAATAAGCAAAGTTAAAACAAAGCGATGGTGGTGTGCTGCTCGTTCTTTCCGTCATTCCGCGTCCCCTCGAGCTATACGCGCCGCGCCGCCCTCTTCGGTCCGAAATTAAGATGGATCCCCTTTCCGTAAGACGAGTCGTACATGCCCTTCCATTTTTACCCTCCACCACGTGTGTTTATGTACAGATGTTATTATACACGTGCATATTATAACGTAATATAATATTGTGGAACCTTAATTACCGTCGAGTATGGCCTAAAAAGTTGTACTTTTTTTTTCTTTTTTTTTTTTATTACTAAAACATATAAACGAATTAAAAAAAAAAAAAAAAAAAAAAAAAAAGAAGTTTTTTCCGCGTGAGTAATATCCATTCAGCGGGCAATGGATTCGAAATATTATGTAGGTTTTATCCTCTATGAAGCCCGATTTCAATGATATTTATACATATTTTCCCATTCGTCTTGAAAATAATTTTGACGAACACGAAGAATCGTGTACCTACTCGGAAGATGTTTTTTATTCGTGACTCGCCGACATCCCAGTTCACCAACAAGAATATGGCAACTATTTACCTTAACAACGTATTTTTAATTTTAATGATGTGACTATTATAGTCGAATCAGTAAAATCGTACAAATGCCACTACAGATACTACCTGCATATTTATGAAAGTCCATTTTATCTGTCTCCTTATTTTGAATGTTCTATAAAATTGTAAACCCATATAGGACTGCGTAATATTTTATATTTATATGAATACGATCTTGAATTACATTCAGTAATTAAGACATTATTCGTGTTACATTATTGTTACAATTTTTTTTATTTTTTCTCGTGGTTGGAATATAAATAGTTTTTTCTATTAAAACGAACAAAAATACGGGTTTCATCATAATATATAGTCGATTATTTTTTGCGCCGTCGAATCGTGAAGATTTATATTTCGATATTTATATCGTCGACGAATTGGGATTCGGTAAGTCGGATATTATGAACATTTATATTCGGATACAGTTTGATTTCTCAATATATATTACATTCGATATAGGTAGAGGTACCTATATTATAGGTTGTCTTTTTAAAAAATGCGTGTTTATCATGAAATCCTAACTATGAATAAATAATAACATTGTGTTTGCTCGGCAAAAAAGACTAAAATTTAATATTAAAAGAGCATATATTACATTATATTATAGTCTCGGCCCAGATGAACAATTTCAAACCACAAAATCTCGTAAATTCTGCATAGCGCACAATATTATTCTCATCCATACATAATATATTGGGTAACCTTAAGCCACCCGCCTTAACGAATAAACATTTTACAAATTTACCGAATTCTTGGACGTATTTATTTTTAATAACAAATGCATAGTATCTAACATAATATACAAATATAATTTATAAGAATTTGAGAGGAGGTCGTGTGATTTTCGGGTTGTTTATACGCGTAATGTTTTTATTACGACCCCCAGAGATGATAATATCGTGGTTAGGTACATATACGTATTATATTGCGGTATATAATATAATAATGCGTACCGTTTTGAATTATTGTCCCATCGCCCCCCCCCCTTTCAACCACTACCGTTTTTTATCGATCCTCTCGCCGCCCTCGCGGAACACAACATGGCCGGAACTTTAAATAAATACGGTGACACGCAAAAAAAATCTCGTAAAATTTCCTGTTAGGTTACTCTGTATATAATATACTATACGAGTGTTATACAATCAGGGGAGGTATAGATATTATTATAACTATAGGAAAGTTAAAAGTCAAGATTACGTTAAAAAGTTAATTTTATTTATTTATTTTAAACCCTTTCGCTAGACTATATAATCAATCAGTTTCGTCGCGTCAACTAATACATGAATTATCTGAGATTTCCATACTATAACATATGTATTATAATAAGTACTTAGAAATGTTTACTGTAGATAATTTTCGTAATCCTTTAGTTATCGTAAATTTCCGACGAGTGATGACAAACATTCTATACGCGAACAATTCGTTAGATACAAAATACAAATTTTAACCCAAACCCGATATTATAATAGATATTAGGTACCTATTATGCAATAAATAAATAAATTTTTTCAACAAAATATCACCACTGCAAATATTTAAAGAAAAACTTTTAATAAAATGACACTAGCTGTTGAACAGCTTCAAAGACTCTTATCGAAATTTATCCATTATTATATATTATAAATACAATAATATAATAAATTATAGGTTAATTACAAAATAAAACTTTTTTTTTTTTTTAACTGAGTTAAGTATTGTTAATAGTCTATGTACATACATATAATATATCCATTATAACTTAAAACTTATAGAACTAAATGTATGTTTTATTAACTATTTTAACTTATAACTCGAATAGGTTTCTTTAATATATAGATCAATTTAACTTTACTGATTTCAGTTTATATTCGTCATTAAATCTTTACTATATTACAATATACCAATATACCTACCTATATATATATACCTATCCTGAGGCTCAGATTACAATATGACTTGGTGTGTGAAAAGTTTAAATCAAAATTTTACATTGAACTGACAGAAAATCATTAAAAAAATTCACTCTTGAAACATAATAATTTAATATTATATTGAGATAATATTCGGGTTTGAACGGTTTTTAGTTATTTTTCTAAATTTTATGTTTAAATCCAGAGAGTCTAGAATAAAAATATGTAGAGTATGATTTTCAGTGTATTTATTTTTCTATTCTTTCGTATATGACTTCGAGATAATATTTATATATCTTTTTGTTTCAGTTCTATTGCAATACTAAAAATAAAAACGGGATTTTGAAAAAATACCACTTACAAATATTAACAGCATAATTTATATATATATATATATATGTTATGATATTGAGCTTTTTACGCATGCACTTATATATTTTATAAATGCACATTTTTCTTCCGTTTTTTTTTTTTTTTTTATATACATCTTTATATTGTTATCGTAAAAGTCGAAATTAGACGATTTGTTTTCTTAAATTAACGTAATATTTTACATTTTTTTCGTCGTCGTTTTTATATTTTTAAACTCGAGCGTTTATAACGGCCGTCTCGTTAATCCGTACCCCTGCTGCACATCAGCTATCTTCTTCGAGGGTGCAGTGCGCGCACGTATAATAATATAGAACCGAGCAATTACATTAAGGAGGGCTGCGCGGGAAAAGCGAAAAACGTTTTTATTAAAAAACCCGTAAAAAAAAAAAAAATAAATAAAAATAATAATAATAATACCTAATAATAATATGAAACGTCTTGAAAATATGCCACTACGTCTGAAACGTAATGACCAATTAAAATTAAGTATTATATATAGGTACGAACCGGTGAATAGTGTTTCCTCTCCCCTCCGCTCGAGTATTTGATATAATATATAGCGTTTTTTTCCTGGAAAAAAAGGGAGGGTAAGTTTTAAAAAAAAAAAAAAAAAAAAAAAAAATAATTAAAAAATAAATAAAAGTAT
>JAIPRL010011906.1:0-12778 GCA_025469235.1 Pemphigus obesinymphae
TGGAGTTACTAGAGAGGATAAAATAAGGAATGAGTATATCAGAGGTAGTATAGGGGTAGCTTCGATAGTAGACAAAATGAGAGAGAATAGATTAAGATGGCTCGGGCATGTATTAAAGAGGGAAGAGTCTGAGGCAGTAAGATTAGTAAGAGAAATGCATGTTGTTGGTAAGAGGTGGAGAGGAAGACCGAAAAAGAGATGGGGGGATGTGATGGCGAGTGATATGAGGAAGGTGGGAGTAAGTGAAGAAGATGCGGGAGATAGAGTTAAGTGGAAGTGTAGGACCAGGTTGACTGACCCCAAATAGTTGGGAGAGAAGGCGAAGGAGAAGAAGAAGAATATATATGTATACAGTGCGTCCCAAAAGTTTTGAGACTAAGGTTCAAACTTGTAAAACTATAATATGTACATTGTACATTGTACATAATATGAAAAACATACCTATTCTCTAAACCGATATTTTAATTTATAAATGGTTATTAAATTTGAATATATTGTATGTTTTGGTATTTTTTATACTGACATTAATTATTCAAATATTAGCGCATGTCGTAATCACATTTATTAATTTAATAGTACATTATTATATAACATTATTACTTTAGTTTCTGAGTTGATATCTGCGTGGTAATTGTCCAACACAGCAGCTACTTTATGCCTATCTTCCTGTGCACAAAAGTGCATTGGTGTCAAGTCGTTCTATAACATAAATTTACCTTGTCTTAAACAGCTCAAAATGTGTCATACTATATTTTTTCACAAACATGTCATTACCTTTGATTTACAATTAGGATCTGCATTGTGGTTCAAGAGTAAAGTTGTCATCTCAATATTACCTTCCTGAGAACTATGATGAAGAGAAGTAAGTCCAGCTTTTGACTCTGCATTTGCTTTAGCCTGGTATTCTAATAATGTTACGGCTATGTCCATCTAAAATACGTCATTCATATATTATTTTCTAATAATATCCTCATAATTAAGTATATCAAAAATTATATTCTCAATATATGAAATAAAATACGAAAACTTATTGATCAATATAAAATTATCTAGAAATGAACAGACAGATGAATATTATTTAACAATATTAAAATTTACATTACCATAATGAATACTAATACGTATAATTCATAAATATATAATGAAATATACATTTCATAATGAAGTTAATACTACAAAACAAATAAATAGGATTATTAATGGATAAATAATTACGTTTTAGCGGAACAGAAGTAGGTAGAGTCGAGTGTTGAGGCTTTATGATACTTTTACAATATTGATTAAAAAACACGATAGTAAAAACTATTCTCTTTAAAATATTTTCTATATTGTATTCTTGTAATATTATCAATTAATTAAAATCACAAGAAAAGTTAAAAAAATTATATGCTCAATATTCGTATATATATTAAAACTGAAATCGATAAAAAATGTTTAACATAATTATTGTTAGTACACGTAACCACGTAACCAAAATTTTTTTGTATAATTTGTATCATTATAAAAATAATAATAAAAATAAAACATTTAATGTATCACAAACGAATATTCATTAAAATTTATTAAATTTCGAAATTGTATGTGTAATATAGCTAAACCCCAAGTGCAAATATTAATTCGTGCTTATAAGAATGATTTCAAAAATATAATCCTATGCGTCGCAGAACAAAATTCATGTTCTGTAGAAAAAATGCAGTACACTCGCCCTAAAAAACTAATAAAACCTAATAAAAATATCTACTTTGTACTTACCTACCATTATTATTAATTTATAATTTATGTTTACACGGCGGTTACCAATTGGGAAATTTACCCCATTTGGTAACCGAGATTGGTTTTACCATTAGATGTATTGGTAATAATATTTTATTATTCGTATATTGTATCGAAATGTTTGAACATAAAATAATTTATAAAACTTCTTTACAACTTTCCACTTCTAGTTTGAATTAATATTGAATAGATTAAAATCAAAAGATTTGTACCATTTCCCCTCTTCAATATTTAATTATCGTGATTCATAAACAACTAATATAACAAAAACAGTAACGTAAAATGTAAACAATTAAATTAAATTTGAATAAATAAGAAAAAAAATCAATATATTTCACTGCAGTAATTATTAATTTTATTAAATATTATATAATATTAATTAGGTATTGTAATAATATATCAAATTAAAATAATGTTTATATAAATTCATATAGTATGTTTTATATTATAAGATAACTGGAAACACTATATTTTATCTCAAGTTTTAAATTTAGACCAATTTCAACTGCGTCTATAAAAATAAAGTAATTTTAATTAAATTTAAGAATGTGATTTGACGGAACGTAAGATTCCGAACCGTAATATCACAGAGCGTAAAGTGAAGGAATGTAAAATTGCGAAACACAATATCCCGGACCGTAAAATCACGGAACGTAATATGTCGGAAAATTATACTGCGGAACGTAAAAAGCCGGACCATTACATTGCAAAAAATAATAATTGGTACCTAAAATGTATATGAATATTTATCTTATTTATAAAATTAGTTACACTATGATACAGCTAATCATCTGCACAATTAGGAGAGGGATTGGTTTATTTTAATTTATTAAGATTTAATTTATCTAATTTATTAAGACGCATATAAAATCCAAGGATCCAACAATTGATTTATACCTATACTTAATTATGCCTTCAATTAATTTCATATCGGAAATCGCCACGACTACAACCACCTAGAAGATAAGCCGAAGAATTAAAATTTGTTTTTAAAATTACAATCGACCCAACACAAGCTTCACAATTTTGTCTGGCTTGTGAGTCGTTTTACTTTTATTCTTTGTCTTAGCCTGCAGCTAATATAATATAGAGTGGTCGCCGTCGGCATCTATGTTATGTATTTTTTCCAACACATACCTACCTACATACGGGCGTCGGGAATTACCAATATTGCAGGTGACGCGCGTCACGGGGTTTTTATTTAAAATTTTTAGTCCAAAAATACACAATAACTTATTGACTACAGAAACTGATGACAAGCATTTATTATTATTATTATATATTATTTTACCACTGAGATGGTACCCGTTTATATTGCTTATAATTATATAATATATAGACCTCCAGCGATCACCGTTATCACTATTATCAAAAGTTTATATAATGTAGGTAGGTAGGTACAACCATAGAATAAGGATACCTAGAATGTCGACTCTACCGATTTTTTGATACCGTTGTAACACTAGCGAAGCGACTGGTTTACTTCGCTACTAAACATCGATAGTGCTTATAATCGATATCGCATACAATCGATAGCGGAAATAATCGATATTAATATCGATTTATTATTATTGTTGTTTTTATTATCATTATTCATACAAAATACTTCGTAAATCATTATTATTATTTCAAGATCATAGAATAAGGATACCAAATTAAAATAAAACAACAAATAAGTAAACGAATACATTTATTTTTACAAATAATAACATAAATACAATTATTTACAAATAATAACTTAAATACAATTATTTACATTACATATCATAGATGTATTAATTATCTTTATTATGTACAGAATGTACACAATAAAAATAGTCATAGGAACATAAAATTAAATTATAAAATAATAAATATCAATATAATACAAGTGGAGAACTAGGAACACGTTTTAGAGCAATTGCCAAACCACAAAGTCTGCATACGTGAGTGTTGTAAATAGAGCCCTATAGGTCCTAACCGGGATCGCAAAGGAAAACTAGGATCTATGTGTATGAAGAAATTATGTGTCTATAAGACATGTATGTGTGTGCATCAGTGGGTACCGAGTACATTATTTTGATGGGATGGCACGCCCCAGCATATTATTTTGGATGGTAGGTGGGTATCATAAATCCATCAAATATTTTATAGAATATAACATTTATTTGTGTTTTATACAATAAATACCTACCTATAATTAAACATTTTTGGAATAGTAAACAGTACAGTTGTACCTTGTACATACCTTGTAAATAGTAATAACTAATATATATATATACAATTACCAGTTACCACACTGTTTATAACAAATCGAATACTTTTTACTAATATGTTATAATAACTTCCAAAAAATTAGATGGTTCGATAAACCAAAAAGTTCCCAATATTTTTTATATTTATCTATCATCTTATAATAATTTCGAACAAGTTTACTAGTCAAAAAGTTGTTTAGCATCACTGGTGGGCGTGTGTTGTAAATAGAGCCGTAGAGATCTTAACCGGGGTCGCCCAGTTAAACTAGGGTCTTTGTGTGAGATAATGTGTGTATATGTATGCGCTTAGCAAGCATTAAGGTAATAAAAAGTATTGAGAAAATGAATTACCAACAAAACCAATGAGTTATATAGGTACCCTAAATAAAAAACAACTATGTCAAACTGAAGGTATATTGTTTTATTATATATTGTTCTCATAATAATAAGTAATTAATTTTTTAATTTTAAATGTATTTATAGATTATATTATGGATATATTGATTTTTTATGCTTTGAATGCTTTAAATAATATTCATGAGCTGACTTTTTAAGATTATCACAATTATATTAAGTTCGGTCCAAACTCTTTGAAATACAATTTAAATTTTTACATAAGTAAACAGGAAAAAGTTCTTAAATTTATCATAAATTGAAATTTTTAAATCATATTTTGGAGATTTAATTTTAAAATTTCCGTTTATTTCAAAAAAAAAAAAATTAAATGTTTACTTTTTTGTTCATTAATATTGGGTAAAACATTTTTTATTTATATAAAGTCAAGTTTTATAGATAATACAGGTTGCCTCATCTCAAAATTTTGAAAATTCAGGAGTGGGAGAAATTCAATGATGACATAGTCGGTAGTATAAACAAACGACAAGTACACGTTTTTAGCATAAAGATAGTTTTTAAACTATATAGTAATCTATTCTGTTCAAATTTGAGAATATAATATTTATTTTTAACTAAATAATAATTACCTGATTTTTTTGACAGCTATATAATAAATTGAAGACTCAATTCCACAAAAATATTTACTTTTATTTGGTAAATACGTATTTCAGTAACTCTATAAATAGCATACTATATATAAATTGCACTTTTTAAAATATTATTGTTTTTATTTTTAAACGTTTAATTACGACACGATAATCAATGTACACAAGACGGTCGACGATATATTGATCAGAAAAAAAAATTAGGTAGGTACTTCTGTAATTGTCTGTTTTCGAATAACAAAGAATTTTTAAGAAATAGTAGAATATCTGTTTACCCATATAATCGATAAACGATAATCATTTCCGAAAATATTACAATAGGACATTGATGATTGCATTACGAGAAATCTATAGATTCGGTGTGGAATCGTAAATAATGTATAGGTACCAAGAACAAAAAATATAATAAATATTATATTTAATTCATTAATTTTAATTTTATTTAAAAACAAGAATTATTGCAAGTCTTGGTCTCGGTCTTGCATAAAATTTTTACTTCAGTCTTGCTATGAAATAGTAAAATCTTGGTCTTGGTCTTGATCTTGCATTTTTGCAAGACCAAGACCGAATTTTCCCAGCAGTAGCGTCACTAAATCCGCCGGTATGTTGGAAATATAAATGGTCTAAATTGCTATGTTACTTGTGTGTTAGAAAGAGACAGACAAATGCCGCTTCCAATACCGATAAATTGAATAATTTTTACTTTCGATAATAATATTTTGAAAATGCATTATAATGTAAATATAAATAATTGTTAATATTTAAATCAATATCTAACTTGTTAATAAGTAATTTGTTAGGTACAAATTGCCCGTTGCCCCTACACATGAGCCGCCACTTTTTTTAATCTAATAAATATATTATAATTTATACTTTTTTATTTTAATTTTTACATTTTTTGTATATTCATTATTGATCTTAGTCCTTGAATGGTTCAATAAGAGTATAAGCATTGAGCAATAAACCTAACAAAAAATGTAAAAACTTATAGTTTAATTTATACTTAAACCCATTGCATAATGCTAGCTACGCCACTGTCCACATACAGTTTAAATCCATATCGATTATTATTAATGAAAATGTATAATCAATATTTAATTATTGACAAACTAGAATATAAACAAAAAAATATTGTTATAGAAAAAATAAATAAATTCTAGTAATTGGACCGTTTCATACTGACGGAAGTATGTAGGTATAGGCGTACTATCGATAGAACCTATTATCTGGATGGGACCATTTCATTTTCTCGCTTATAATTTCATTTTTTTACGAATAGAACTTAATGGGCACAAAATGTCCATTTTGTTCGGTCTATTTGGAGACAATTTACTTTTTGAAAAATGCGCTTTTTACGGCCTTTTCGTCCTCTCGACACGAGAGTCACTCCGACTTAAATGGTGTTATACGACAATACGTATAACGGTAGAAGAATAGACGGGGAATAATATTAATAGCGGGAAAAAACGCTGTTGCAGAGCGATATTGTGAAGTCGGTTTGCGCAGAGGAGATCGAGGGGAAAACGTACGCAAACGGCATTATTGGACGAGCGACCTAAATTTATTTGGTAGTAGCCGGAAGAGACGGTCGACGGGCCGAGACTGCGCACCTTTAAAATGTATCCGATCCGGTCGTGGATCTCGGGTGTCGGACAGCCGGCAAACGAACGCCAAATAGGCCATACGGCCCGCCCGCGCGCGTGTGTCGTGTCCTCCGCCGGATGGGCTTTTGAACACCGCACGCAACGCGTGCGCACAACACGGCACGGCGCTCGGGACACCACCACACACGACGCCCCGGTGTTCTCGTGCCTGCCCGGGAAAATCAGTTGATCCGCCACGGGCTCCGCGACGAATCCCCAGCAGCATATTTACCCCTACGACGCCCACAGAAATGTTGGTTGCGTGGTGGGGATAATCGTAAAAATCGTTCCTGATACGGCGGAAGGGTTTTATACGTACCACTTGTATAATATACACTTAGATACACTTGCCCGTGGGGAAAGGTGTAGGTAACGCGAACGTTTACCACCATTGTCGCGACATCGCCAACAAAATATTTTGTCGTTTTTACCCATCGCTCGTGTTCGTCTTGCACGTCCGACATCCCGAACCGCTTATTAGCGTTGGAATATTTTTTTTTCACGTTACGGTTTTCAACGGTCACAATGATCTCGATAACATTACACGTTGACGTTGCTCGAGGAACTGAAAAAAAATTTTAAATCGTATTCTCGTAATAGTTTGAACCAAAAGAAAAACCGAAAAATCTAGATAATATTTACTATTTTATATACCATAGACGGAAAGTAAATATAGTCAAAGGGAATAAATATTTATCTTTAACCTCCTCCCTATGAATATATCATTATCTATCCTATAGGCATGACAAAATAGATGGGTATCATCACAGATTTTTGACACGCACAACCCGCTAAAATAATTCCTCACCGCACCTGTGTTGTAGCTCACCACTTCTTATTGGCTAATGTTATCATATGTATTCTTGCCTGTGTTTACTTGTTAATTATTTTATTGTTAATAGTGCACATATAATTTTAATAAATTATATTTGATATTATTTATTATGATTTAAGTTATTATAATCTATGTTTAATTGTTTATTTACTTAATCGCCATCAAAATTCAAATCCTAATGACAAAATATTGGACCAATGAAAAGTGGTGAACTACGTTATAGGCCGGGTGAAGAGAAGATGCTAGGCATAAATAGGATACAACTCGCGCACACGTGGAAAAAAAATATGTCAACTGTGATTATACCAGTGTTTGGAAAGAACGATGTTCATGAACGCATGTTCATGCGTTCACATTCATATTTTGTGAACGATACGCGAACGCCACTCGTTTCTGCCAAGTAGAACCTGAACGTGAACTAAGTTCATATTTTTAACGAATTTGAACGTTTTTCTGAAAGTTCAAATTAATATAAAATATATTTCTATTTAGCTATAAACTGTATATAATATTTATTTATATTTATTAATATTTATTATATTAAATATAATTATACAAATATAATACTTTAAAAAACGATAGTTTCGGTTAATCGGCAATTTTTGGTAAATATACCTATAAGAAAAATGTGTATATTGTATAATTAACGCGTTCATTTTTTTTTTTTTTGAGAACGTGAATGTGAACGTGTTCTTTTTAAATACATTTGGACGTGAAAGTGAACGAGTTAATTTTTACGGATTGGTCGTGAACGTGAACGAATTCAATTTTCAAGTGAACGTTCCGAACACTGGATAAAGGTCCACGCACACCGGAGCGGTGGCGGTGGCGTTATTTTAACGCTGCGTTAATAATACTGCATGACCAATTTCACCGCCGCGGTGGCAATACATAATATACGATATACGTATACGTACTACGCGTATATTGACTATAATGTACTAGTATTTTATATATACTATTTTATTATAGGTGCTACATACTACCTATAGGTATAAATACATTATTATATTTTATGATAAATTAATTTAATTTAATTAATATAATATATTAGGTATATTAATATAGTTTAACAATATTTATATTAATAATTTAGTTTTGTATGTATTGTACTTGGATAAATTGTTTGCAATGACAAAAATACGCGTTCGTAGTACGATGATATGATAATAAGATGGAATAGCGTACCTGTATAATATACCTATCTATATTATAGATAGTATATCTATCCTAATAAAATCTTTACATTATATGATAAATAATAATATATAATCCAAAATATTTGATCTGATTATCCGAATGAGGTCCCACCTTTCCACAGAGTTCGTCAAAACCTATTTTCATATTTCACTTTCGAAGGGGTACCTAAAGGTATAATATTATGACTTTCTTATTTATATAAACTTTAAAATGTATCAAATAATATATAATATAGTAGGTACCTACTGTAATTACTGTATAGTAATCAATATATATATATATATATATAAACGTTTTTATTATTATTATTATTAAAGTTATTAATAATATAAAGTTGTTATATAAAAATATCAACCACCACTGCTACAATTTCAGTGAGTAGCGATATTCTTCACCGACACCGCACCAGTGTGTGCGATTGTCACCGCCATCGCCACAGAGCGCGCGGTCCTCAATACCAATCTATTTTGTGATGCCTATAGATACGCGTTAATTTGTAAAAACGACTCGTGAAGTCGTGAACCAATACGTTTCCTGTACCCATAATAATCTGTAGTGATAGTTGCAACCTTTTTACTTATAGCCGTGTTAAGGTACGTTTTCGCTTACGCGATCAGCGAACGCGAACCACTAAAATCGCGTTCGCGTCCCCTTGGTTTATCCTACGCGATTATCCAACGCGATCCTACGTTGCGTTTACGAGATTTTGCATTTAGTCGTACTCTATAGTTTTGTGTGCACGCGTGTATGTATTGCGTGTGTATTATATTATTATTGTATTATTTTATATTATTTTATATTATTAAATATTGTATACTATATATATATTATAATATTAATATTTAATATTTGGCACTATGAATACAGCGGATAAAATAAAAATGTTATTACTAGAAGAAGAGGAAGACGATGATATTTTATGGTATTTGTCAACCAAAAAAAGGAAAACCCAAGACAAATTATTATTTATGTCAAGGAATACGGAAGGATACCATACAATTTTGATTAATGGCCATCTGAAAAATAACGATGTAAAATTCAGAGAATTTTTCAGAATAAACCGTGACCAATTCGATTTTATTTTAAATCTCGTGAGCGATGATTTAACCGTAAATCCAACCTTTTTCATAAGGAAGCCAATATCACCAGAAGAAAAATTAGCGGTTACATTGAGGTAAGTAAAATTTATAAATTACTGACAAATAATGAAATAAACACACAGATTAATTTCTTAAATACTGTTTTATATCATAATTTGTATCAAAATTTAAAAAAAACCTGGTTAGTACAAATAATACCTAACTAATTGTATTTACTTTAAAAATGAATTAAAAAAAATATATATATATCTTAATAACATATTTATTGAGAATTGGTGTTCCATTCTTTGTTCATATTTTGAACTGAATGTATAGGCGTAAATGTATTTGATGGTTGATGAACACTTCCTGGATATAATGGAGAATCTAGTGTAGCTGGACTATAATTATATGGAGTATAGTTGTTGTCAAATGAATGCATTGAACTAGTTGTAGACTCACTTGGAGTTAAGGATACTCTGCTAGGTCTAGTATAATGATTATCTGCAGTTTGAAATTGTAAGTCAGTTACAACAGTTTCAATTTCGCCTGTGCAATTAAATGTGGTGGAAGTTTTTTAACTGATATGGCCAAACTTTTGAAAAAATGATCTACATCATCGTCCTCCTCTATATATTGTTTTGAGCATAGTTGTGACATTAACTGTGTTCTTTCTTTTGCCCTTTTATCAAATAGTTCAGTAATATTTAAATTTGTTCTTTTTCTTGTATTTTGTGATATTGATGGTAATTTTGGTTGAGGACATTAAGTTAGTGGTGATAACTGTACCTCTTGTGTAATATTTACTTCTTCATCACTTAAATCTAACCCAAATTCTTCATTGTCATCAGTATCATATATATTTGATGTAGTGCTGTTGAAATAAATAATAATTAAGATTAGTTAATTAAATCTGTTAATTTTGTATTTAATATTCAATTTTAATTTTAAATCGGTATAGGTAAATATAAAATATATATTCGAGTATATATTTGTTGACATAAATCTACTCAAATCTCATAAAAATTTAACCAGATATAAATTGTTACCCTATGATTGTATTATTATAGTAATTAATTCATAAAAGGGTTAATTTTCGGTTTTTAAATCTGAAAATTTAATACAAAGTCAGACGTATTTTGCTTAAATTAGTTACAAATTTTTTTTTTAATTGGACGTTTGTTAAAATTTTTGTACCTAATTTAAGTAAAATACGTCTGGCATTGTATTAAATGTACAGAAAAAAAAAAAATTTTAAGAAAATATATCAAGTGATTTTGACCTTTAGTATATTTAACTTAGTATCTACTTATTATATTTATTGTTATAGCAATTAATATATATTCAATTACTTACTTTCTTTCTTGCTGTACTGAATCTAAAAATGTTAGAAATGGTGCTAAATGCCATTTTGATGGTTTTGAAGAGGCGCTTGATCCTGTATTCATTTTTCGTGACCGTTTATTTTTTAAATATGCATCTTTAATATTCTTACATCTTCTCCTGCAGTCGTCATCTAATACAAATATAGTTATATATACTAATAAATGGGGTTTCTTGTTTTTTATTTAATAAAATAATAATTGTATAAAATATATTTATTTAAAAAACGAAAAGAAAACTGTTTTAAGAGTAATTTTAATTTTAAAATACGTCTGCTTTGTATTCGATTTTTCAAATATTTATACCAAAAATTAATGACTTGTATATTATCATATTATGATGCATATAATATATGAATTTTATTTTTAGATATTTGGCATCTGGAGAAACGTATCGTTCATTATCTTTTGCTTTTCGTATAACACACAGTTATATTAGTATTATTATCAAAAATACATTAAAAACTATGAAAAAACATCTGTTACCATATATATGTTTGGCCACACATTCGATCAATACTTCGTCCTCGACCTTTGTAAACTTTACCATTGAGGATGTCATATTTTGAACGACCGCCGTCAACTACATGTAGGTGACGTAACTGATTGTGATTGTGTTGTCGCGCCTCTATATATTATATCATGGAAGCTTCTAGAACTATTTCGAATTTTCCCTTGTTATTTATATAATGTTCTAGAACCTTCACGAGTAGTTATATGCATTTTGTGCTGCCTATCCGGCACGAAGATTCTCGATTATTTCATAATCACCATAAATGGATCGCGGCGCGAACGCGATCAAATTTCGATCGCCGACCGCCACCGCACAAGGGAAACTAACTATATTTAATTTACATTGTAGTATCAGTAGCCGCGCGATCAGTACGCGCGATCTAATATCGCGTTCGCGGTTCGCGATCGCGTAAGCGAAAACGTACCTTAATACGCTGTCCGGTGCATCGACTCGGCGAATATTTCGGCACCGACGCAACGTTTATGCATATTCCGCGCCGCTGCAGCCGCTATACGGTGCACCGTTTTAAATTATATACCTCTACTTTGCACTTTGCCTCCGTGTCAAAGACGGAATTTCGAAAAAAAAATAAAAAACAATGTGCAGGACGCTTCAAACGGTTTTTTTTTTGAAAAGAAAAATCTGGGACACGTATTAAAATATAACGGCGGATGACGTGGTGTACGTCAGTGTAGATTCTATTAGTGACCGTATATAGTATATACCTATATAGGGCTGTGAAAACTTTTCAGAAATATAAGAAAAAACTATTAAAACGCAATTGACTTTTTTTTCCCCAAATATTTTCCAAAAAAATAATTCGTCGTTTGCTACAGGTACTATATGTTCTTCTTTTCAAAATCGGTACAATTATATCAACAAATTCGATAGTTCACACCGGTATACGTTACCGATTACGGTTATATGATACGATTCACTTTTTAGATACCGATTATTTTCTACCGGTTTAAATAATAATAGAAATTCATCGCTATGATAAGATATCCCCTCCAAAAATTGTCTAGAATGAGTATTCCCGCGAATTTCCAAATCCATGATCCATGATTTTATTATTATATTATATTATACTTTTATGTTTATTAATTTCTTGATGTAC
>JAIPRL010011907.1:0-12775 GCA_025469235.1 Pemphigus obesinymphae
TATACTAAAGTCATGAAATGATTGAAAATAGTATTTAGGCTCGAGATATAAAATAAATATACATATTGTACATCTTTTATTTGAAAATACGTAATTTAACACGACGAAGTGCGTGTGCGCAGCAGGGCATCTATAATCTGACCTACATAATAAATATTATTGTCCCTTTCTACCAGATTCGTACAAAGATGATTAGGACATTCATTTAAGACATCATAATATTTACCGTCCCTTTCACTTCCACAAAACATACCCTGTCTATTCCTGTCTATCAATTATATTTTATTTTCTGTGTATGTGTTATTTTATTTATTTAGGATAGGTATTGCGGCTGGCCAGTCTGCGCTCGACATTGTTTGTGAGTACCTATTATTATATTTATATATTCTATGTTGATGTGATTTTTATTATTTATATTATTATTATTATTTACTTGTACAAGCAATACAGCAACATTAATTATTACCTACCAATTTGAGTTACCATTTTTACTAGTTTTTAAGTTTACCTCGTCCCATAGTTTTTAAGTATACCTATACACACCCACACATATACACACTGTATACACCTTTCCATCTACATAAGCCATAGTTTACCTCAGCGACCCCGGTCAGGAACTCTAGGGTTCTATTCATACATATACACACTGTGTGGCCGACCGAGTCGGTTTAAATAACGTGTTAAGTGGCGCGCACGAAGTAAATAGATAATCGGGTGCGCGTAATAATATTTTACGCTCCCGCGGATCCCGACCCAAACAACTATGTTAATCCGTACTACAATGTTATAAGTACTCACACTCAATCAAAATTATCTATATGACGAATAGCCATACTTTTGATTATTTTCATGTCCATATTCTAATGACAATGTATAACATTTTCTAACAAAATTATTTCACTGGAATATTTTCGCGGAGTCCCGACAATTTTTCGAACTGGGTCGGATATGTAATAAATAGAAAATTGTAATATTATAATATTATCGTACTTATAAAATAAACGAATCAGATACAATAAAATTGAACAACAATGCTCCAAATTCAAATATTATACCCAAAATAAATTCAAATAAACGGCCCATATTTTATTCAAAAATCCCGCGTATATAACGCGACGATCTCAGCTGATTACATTTTAACCACAATATTTGATTTTAACATGCCACAAGTACGATATTAAAGCCGCCACACACTATGGTTTTATTTCTCCGTGTACGGTGTACGGTCTAGTTCGAACAACGTACACCGGTAGTGTGTGGGCAATAAAACGGACGAGTAACACCTTACACGGAAACGGAATGAAAACTGAGGAGTTTGATTTTTTGTCCGTGTTCGGTGTTCGAAATGAAGAAAACCGAATGTGTGTGTCCATATTCGGTGTTCGAACTAAAACCGTACAGTTTTAAAAACTGTAAACCAGCGGTTCCCAAACTGTGCACAACGGTGCCCTAGGGGCACCGCGAGCACTTTCTAAGGGCACCGCGGTCTACGATTCATAACAAATAATAGTTTAAAATTTATAGAATTTGTTTTCCTTGTTGTTTTCGTAAAAACTTTATAGCAAATAATGTAATATTTTCTATTGGATATTCGGACATTCTAATTTTAACCTTATAACTTATAAGTGAATTCGTAAATTTAATTTCAGACAACATCATATGCCCGATGACTAGGTTTGGCGTTTATCAGTATAATATTATTACTAGATATACTTTTATGGATAATAAATTATTACAAATAATTGTTGATTGTTGACTGATTTTACCTTTATTATTTAATCATGTCAAACGATGTATTTAGTTAACTATTACTTATTAGTCTGTTATTTGGAACTACATGAGCTCTTTACCTTCAGTAGTGTGCGTGAATTACACCGTTTAGTCGCATTGTGTGATTTACGTTTCTAGTGCGTGCATTGTTTACGACGTTTACGTGTTCTCCTCTTTTGTAAACATGGACCGTTGGCTGAAAGGTGGAAATTTTAATAAGAAGCCTCTTACAGAGGCATCATATTGTACTCAGTCCGTAGAAGGGAGAAGCAATAACGAAAATGGTAGTCAAGTAGTTCATCATGGTAAATCAAATGCGAATGACTTCATGAACCCGACAAAAAAACGTAAATGCAACGAAAGTTGCATACAGTGCGTAATTTGTTTGAAAGTTCTTCCTAACAGTTCCATGTATCCCGGAAAATTGCGCCGTCATTTTGAAAAGACCCATCTGGATTATGAAGGGAAAACGATTGACTATTTTAAATGAAAGCGCACTGAACTATTGGCTGTTCAAAACAAAATAAAAACACACGGGCAAACCGACATTGAAAGATTCCTACATGGTGAGCTACCGCATTGCTCAAAAAGGTGAAGCTCATACTATTGATGAAAACCTTATAAAACCATGTCTTATTGATATAGCAACTTGTATGCTTGATGAAAAATCTGCCAAACATTTGTCTACAATTCTTTTGTCAAACAATACTGTTGTACGAAGAATAGCAGATTTAACTACAAATGTAGAAAAAACACTGGTCTCTATTATTAAATACAGAAAATTTGCTCTACAAATGGATGAATCAACTGATGTTGCAGGTCTAACTATTTTTTGGTGTTCGTTCGTTACGAAAATATGCATTTTATTGAAGAGGAGCTTTTATTTTGTCGACCACTTTTATCAAACACGACAGGGGTCCAAATTTTCGGACAACTGGATGGTTTTTTTTAACGAAAATAAGATTCCATGAACCAATTGCATCGATGTGTGTACTAATCGTGCGAAGGCCATGGTAAGAGCAACAGCTGGAGCGATTGCTAAGATAAAAAAAAAATCGAAAGAAATTCATAGTAGTCATTGCATACTTCACAGACATGCTCTGTCAATGAAAACCATGCCTTATTCTTTGAAAAACGTAATGGATGATGCTATAAAAATAATCAACTTCATTAAGTCACGGCCTCTGAAATCCAGACTTTTTAAAATTTTGTGTGATGACATGGGAAATCTTCATAGTACTTTACCTTTTCATACAGAAGTCAGGTGGTTGTCATGCGGTAAGGCTATTACGCGGTTAATAGAACTACGAACTGAAGTTCTTTCATTATTAATGAACCACAACGTTGTAAAATCATGTAAAATCATTTTGTTCCACGAGAGCACGGTGGTCACAAAAAGTGTCGCGTCGGTGTCGCCAACGGACATTTTTGGCTCACTCGTGTTTTTATTGTTAGTAAGTGCCTACACACACGTGAGTTTTGTATATAAAATATATATGTCATATTTGTACCTTTTCGGGTCGAAAATATTATCAATTTGTATATTTTATTTTGTTGGTTTTTATTATTAAACCTACCTACTCTAGTACTCCGTATACAGTAAACGACCAGAGCAACTGTCCTCTTGCGTCGTTAGCCAGATCAGGTAAGGTCGCAAGTGGGCAAACACATTTGTCAATTTTCATACTTGGCTGATATTTTTAGCGAAATGAACGAGCTGAGCCTTTCCTTACATGGAAGGACTATGACAATTTTTGATGCCAGCCAAAAGTAAGTGCATTCAAAAGGAAAATTAATAATTGGACAGAATGTACTACTAAAGGCAAATTTGAGTGTTTAACAATAATGCAAGGCTTTTTGGAAGAAAATGGTGAGCAGGCTTCTACTAATATTGTCCACGAGATACAATTCGTAAAGGCGATCAAACCTTCCATCGCCGACCGAGATCAAACATATATGAAATATCACTTCTAACAAATCAGACAATTCCAGATACTTGTAAAGTAAAGTTTGTAACATTAAACATGCCTGTTTGGGATAAGTTAATGGGAACCAATGCATGGTTATTTTACACACATCCGAACTTAGCAATTATCAAATGTTCAGATCCTCCTCAGATAATAACAATTGAGATCATGGGCGTCGGTAGGTTGACAACCTCCCCAAATTGTGAAATTCACACAGAAAATTCTATTATATTACCAACTAGTAAACCTAAAAGAAATAGTTTTACTGATTTAATTCCAGAAAATTCTACAAACAAATTTATATCAGCATTATCAGTAAATCTTAAAAATATAATTCCTCAGAACCTAAAGGACATAAAGATCATAAATTATTTCAGTTCCTTAACCAGAAAATTATTATAAATAAATTACAAAGAGTAACAACAGATTCTTTAGTAATATATCGAATGGAATTTCATATTATAATTATGTAAGTCTCCTAAACTAGGTCCAAATTATAAAGGATCGTTCAAAAAAATAAAAAAATTAACGATCTAAACTATAAAATCTCCCTAACCTTAAACAATAAAAAAACCGAAGACATATTCCATATTAGGAGATTAAAACAATACTTTGCACGAAATCAAATGATAAAATAAAAACATATAATAATATAAATACATAAAAAACATGATTTAAAAATAAACATAAATTTAAGAAAACAAAAAAGTATGTGTAAGTATATAAAAACAAATTAATTTAATAAACCTTATCATATTTACAAGATTATGAGCAATATAATTAGCTAATAAGTTTATTTTTAACCAATCATTAAAATATCACTTTCTCTTTCTCTTCATTCTTCTCTCTTCTTCTATATTACTAATAAATATAGCCACAAATAACTCAATATAAAAATGAACAACTGGAACCTGGTAGTAATGGACTTTGTGTTCGCAACCATCAATAGGTACGACATGGTCCTGATTTCAGGGGCCATGTCAAGCATCTTCGAAAGGGCCAGAATTATTAAATTAAAGGGCAAACCTTTAATAATATCAAAGAAAAACAATACAATATCAACTACATCCGAGGAACAACAGAGAAAAGTACTTACACAATCGATAAAGATCTTTAAAAATAAAGAAGATAAATTGTATCCCATATTAAATAATCTAGAGCAGAGTCTAGTTACCAAGTTATATAATTTAAAAATATACAATATCAATACTTACCTGAATTACAAAGATAAATATACATTAGTAATAACCTGGAATGGTCACTCAGATCACAAAATTCTAGAAAGTTTGAATTTCAATTGCAAAACCTTAATTTTATCAGCATATGACAAAGATAACAACAAAACATTCTATCTAAATATTAGTTTCGCTCACAACAAAAAAAATTTTAGATGAAATATGTCTGGGGTACAATAACAAAAGAGGTAGGCTTCTAAATCTATCTGACGCTCATGAGATGATATGCAATAACACACACAACGGCACATATGTACATAACCCAGTAACGGACGTAAAAATGACAATATGCATTTACCAATACTTCAACGAGGAAACGGAGTTACCTCTAGAAGAATTATATTGTTCCGAATTATTCATGGGATTAACGACAGGCGTCGTATTCAAAATCTAACATTTGTCCACAATAGCATTAACAAATCATCACCAATTTAAACTATCATTTTCTTTTTTCTCCCTCTCAATATTCATAATATCCTTAATTTTAATTTTACCTCTCCTAAAATAAATACATTTACTTTTACGGCACCCTCTAATTACTTTAGTATCATAATTAGTCCTATTTTAGTTCTTACTTTACTAATATTCTCCAATTTCTTTATTCTAATTAGCTCATATTTTATTTTTCTTCCACTTACTTATAAGTATATCCTTTATATTCTTATAAATAAATTTTCTTAAACTAAACTTAGAATTAGAATATAGCCTAGCAAAAAAAAACCATATATATATAAAAGAAGACCTCTTCATTTCTAATTATATATCATTATATTTATATTTTAATATTATTATATTATTATCACTATTTAGATATTTAAGAACTTAATATAATAAAATGTTAGCCAATAATATTATTTTATTATTTTAATTAAAAGACAAAAAAAAAAATATTTACATACATATTTTAACGATTGTACCGTGGATTATAATTATTCAAGACATCAGAAATATATTACGACAAATTGTGGACACTTGTGTTTGATATTTTTATCATGTACACTATAACGTTAAACGGAAACTATAGCGAATTATCCTGCAATATTTTTCCACCATTAGAAGTCGATAAAACCGCACAATTATGTCTTTTGAGTTTACAAACAAATAATTCAATACCAAACATAGAGCCCGGGTGAAATACTATACTACCGTTCTAAAAAAAAACGCCGTAAATCAAAAAAAAAAAATGAGATTGTATTGTACTGTATTACGTTTAATATTATAGTTTTACACGTTTTTCTTAAATAAAAATGTCGTAACTATAGTTATTTATCCAGAAATGTGTGTTTATGAGAAAACGATATTGCCGCAATTATAATGATATATAATCGGTACTTAGCAAAAACTCCGTAATCACAGTGTGCTAGGGAAGATTGCCGTATATTTTATTTCAAATACGGCATTTTTACTCAGTACTTCCTCATGATCTATATTTACGGCCTTGTTATTTAGGAAACCGGTGGTCATTAAGCCGTATTTTACAATTCGATTTTAAACAACTGATAAAGGTTTGGAATTTCGCTGTCGTACGCCACACACATTATTATATTTTGTTCAATTATCGACGATAACTTGTCGTGAATGTTATTTAATTCTTGTCGTTTACTTTTGCAAATATGAATTATACACAAAATGAATTTGTTTGAGAAAATTTCAATGAGTGTAAGTGATCTGTTCGTTGAAAAGAAATACCAAATCGAAAAATTCATAAACATGGACACAAAATTTGGGGCGGAAACTCTGTGTACATTAATTGAAGTGGGGAATAAGACGATTGAGGTATTTCTACCCAAAGCGGTGCGTCTCTCGGATGAAGAAGCGCATTCATATAGTTGTAGATCAGTGAGAGAACTTTCCCTCAAATTTCAAGGGAGACGGGGGAAAACATTCATAGTTAATTTTATTTAATAAAAAAAATATATTAATAATCGTGTTTAATTTTTATTATTTCCATTCCCATAATATATGGGTATAAAAAATATATGTGTATGTTTCAAATAAAAAAAAAATGTGTTTGTTTATATAGGTATATATTATATATAATCATATATACTATATAATCATGGATTACTTTAAGAAATACGTATCAGATCGTATAACAACAATAACAAGATATACATTATTTATATATTGTCGAGAATATAATCAACGATTTTGGTTGAAACGGATATAAATTATTATTTATAAATATATAGATAGATAATAATGTTATCATAGGATTTTACATTTAGAAATCGCATTTCTTCGATTTTCACCGAATTAGCAATCTTCGGTGAAAGGAGGTAATTTGAAAAAGTAGAGTATTGGTTATTAAAAATATTAGGTATAGATGTTAAAAATAAAATATATATGTTTCCGTATATGTTAATACACACTACAATATACAATTTTTTGTTTTTTTTGTATTGTCTTTAACGATGTCTATCGTCATCAATTCGGCGATATCGTGCTCGTGATCGAATCGCATCGACAGGACGGATGTCGCGTGCAGTCGGGCCGCAAAAAGCGCATACAAGTGGGTAATTTTTTATTATTCTACATTATTATCTTTTTAAATATACATATATTTTATCATACGTATAGAAGTAGTAATGATTATATATATATATATATTTATATTATACAATTTTTGTAAAAGAAATGTAATAAATATAATAATATTAATAAAAAATGTCTTTTTAAAAATTAAAAACGGGTAGAAGTAACTATCACAATTGTTGAATATTATGCGTCATGCTGTGTTTACTAGCTTTATTTCTTTAAAAAAAATATGTTGCATAAAATATCATTTGCATAACTTAATTAGTTATACGAAAAATGAATAATTTCTATACAAGTTAAATAATTATATTTATTTATTTTTAGTATGGATACGCTATTGAAAACTCTGCAATCACAGAGCAGTGTTAAGCTAATGAACATGGGAAATTTGAATGTAGGAGATAAATACCCAATCAACGGTTTCAAAAATATGGATATAAAATTTGGACCAGCAGAACTGTCACTTGTTTGGTATTAATGGATCCCTGCCAAAACCAATTCAACTCTATGATGTAGAAGTGAATGCATAATATAACTCGAGACCATTGAAGGAGCTTTCCCTAATATTTAGACTAGTTAAATTAGACTTTTTTATTTTTACAATCAAAGGTTTAATTTAAGTAACATATTATTTATATATTTTTTAGTGAAAATAGTATTTTTATATATTTTAACCGACAGTAATTCTCTATAATATGAAAAATAAAAATATAAATTAGTTAGATAAAAATCTCGCATATAATACTAGGGTAGATTTTGAAGTATGCTTGTGGAATATATATATATATATAAGGTATTCCAACACAGGACATAAATTTTGGAAAGCAAAGATAATTTCAAAAAGTATG
This sequence comes from Pemphigus obesinymphae, assembly GCA_025469235.1. Taxonomy (NCBI): domain Eukaryota; kingdom Metazoa; phylum Arthropoda; class Insecta; order Hemiptera; family Aphididae; genus Pemphigus; species Pemphigus obesinymphae. Next base: position 8,359 of record JAIPRL010011907.1, read on the forward strand.
TCATATAATAATAAATCATTTCGTAAATATTATTGGAAAAATCGAATACACCTCATTTTGAACCGTGAACGAGTTAGACATTATATATTTAATAGTAACACAAATATTAATAATTTTAATTTATTCTCACCAATAAATAACCGCATATTGAAAACAATGAAGTAAAGTATTAGATATTAAAAATATTAGGAATATATTTTAATAAAAAAAAAAAAATCCGTTTTAAACCGAGACCGATAGAAGATGATATATTATATGATGCACAGTAGAAGAACACCTATTCATTTAAATTTCTATTACCGATTTTACAATAGTCGAAAAATATAAATATATATGTTTTCGTATATGTTAAGCCCACTACAATAAACAATTTTTTGTTTTTTATGTATCGTCTTTAACGATGTCTATCGCCATCAATGCGGCGATATCGTGCTCGTGATCGAATCGCATCGACAGGACGGGTGTCGCGTGCAGTCGGGCCGCAATAACCTACTGTTTCTCCAGAGTCTCGAAGGATGTATCAGCGAAACTATAGCGCTAAATACGTCGATGAATCAATTGGAACGAATAGCCACGTACTTAAGAGCAGATTTTTACCGAGAGAAAGCTTCGAGTTTAGTGGAAATCACTCTGGGGCTGGTTAAAATTCATATTTCCCAACTAGCAAATATTATATACAAGTGGGTAATTTTTATTATTCTACATTACTATTTTTTTAAATATACATATATTTTATCATACGTATAGAAGTAGTAATGATTATATATATATATATTTTATATTAAACAATTTTTGGAAAATAAATGTAATAAATAAATAATATTAATAAAAAATAATGTCTTTTCAAAAATTAAAAACAGGTAGAAGTAACTATCACAATTGTTGAATATTATGCGTCATGCTATGTTTACTAGTTTTGTTTCTTTGAAAAAAATATGTTGCATAAAATATCATTTATTTAACATTTATTTTTTTTATAATATTTAAATATTATTATTTAAAATTTATTATATTTAAAATAATATGTGGTCAACTGATAGATAATATATATTTATTATTGATAACAATATAATATTACGATACGAAACACAATATATTGTAATCAATGTATATGATATGATTTCATTTAAATATTTTCAACATAATAATATTATTTTATCTTTTTAATATTTAAAATCTAGGTATATTAGAATATTTCATAAAATGTGTAATCATATACATATATACAAGTTATATAGTCATTTTATATTTTTATTAGTGATAACGACAATAATAATATATAACATGTAATCAATGTTTTTTTACACGATAAAGGATATATATTTAACATAACGAATATAATTCAAGTATTTTATTTTCTTCAATTTACATAGGTACATGATATATATAAAAATATTTTATAAAGTTCTATAATGACTGTTCGCGCCAATTTGTATTTAGTTTTAATTTTCGCTTGATATGTAGGACGCCATCTGCCAGTCATATTACATTCCAGCTGTTGCGGTATCGGGACAACAACACGTTATCATTGTGTTTCCCGACATCAGTATTGGTGTGATAGCGGCAATGGTTTTTTCCGTTTTTTCTGTTAATTTTAAGTTTTATTAGTAATTTTTTGATTGTTTAAAATATTTTAATTAATTGTAAGCTTTCGCTTACGGGTGGCGGCACTGAGCTTTTGATGCTTACTTCAGATGGTGTTTGCGACGACATAGGTATGCGTACCGAGGATTTAGTTCGACACACCGTTTTTTTTTTTTCTTTTTTTAATTTTATTATTATTTAGGTATACTATTTAATTAGTTTTTTTTTTTTTTTAGTATGGATTCATTATTAAGCACATTACAGTGTCGGTCGGAGAAAATATCAATGAGTGTGGGTGATCTGGTCGTTGACCAGAAATACCAAGTCAATAAATTTACAAACATGGACACAAAATTTGGTGCGGCAACACTCTGTACATTAATTGAAGGGGGGAATAAGACGATCGAGGTATTCCTACCCAAAGCGGTGCGTCTCTCGGATGAAGAAGCGCATTCATATAATTGTAGATCAGTGGGAAAACTTTCGCTCAATTTTCAAAGGAGACGGGGGAAGACATTCATAGTTAATTTTATTTAATAAAAAAAATATATTAATAATCGTGTTTATTTTTGTATTATTTACATTCCTATAATATATGGGTATAAAAAATATATGTGTATGTTTCAAATAAAAAAATAATGTATTTGTTTATTTTTATACAGGTATATATTATATATAATCATATATACTATATAATCATGGATTACTTTAATATAATACGTATCAAATCGTATAACAACAATAACATTATACAGGATTTTTATTTTAGAAATCGCAGTTCGTCGATTTTCACCGAATTTGTAAATTTCGATGAAAGGGTTAAATTTGAAAAAGTAGAGTATTGGATTATTAGATGTTAAAAATATTAGGAAAAGATGTTAACAAAAATAAAAATATCACAGTTTTTAAACCGAGACTGATAGAAGATGTTATATATTTATCATATATGATATGCAAATAGTTGAAAACGACAATACACAGCCGGCCTCCATCCCCCAGGAAATTATCATATACCACCCGTCAACGCTAATTAGTGTCCCTGATGAAAATGATAGAGCCATGTCACCCGATATGTTTGCCCGGAAGATTATGAGCCGATTATTTTAAATTTTTTTGTATAATCTTAATAAAAATAAATATAATTTTTAAAAACGTATTATATTATTTAAAAATAAATCTCTTTCAGGGTTTTTATATATAGAATTTAACGTCTATAAAACGCAGTGTTTTCTCATAAAACTATATTTATTTTTTTATTTAAAAAATTTAATATACAGAATGAATTCATTGCCAAAAATAAATTAAAAAGTCAAGCGAGTAGTGGCAGATTTGCGTGGATCGCAGACCTTGATGTTGGCAAATTTTTCTCGGTAAAAGAAAAATCCTAATGTTTCGCTTAAGGTATGCAGACTAGAAAAATGTTTCCAACCGCCGTGTAAATATCCAACTTATAAAGTCTATCCTCTGAAAGTCGTCGATAAAGAAAAACATAACCATTTAGATCTGTTATGATTTTGCGACAATGATAGGTATCACTATACATATATTTCCGATTTATCAAGACTAGTAAAATTGCAGAAAACTTCACGTAAGGAGACTGTAGTTTTTTGTGAAAGATGTTTCACAAGCTTCGACAACATTCAACAAGCTCGAAAAAATTATAAGTTCAGCGAACAGGTAGCTCTAGATGAACATAAACTAATTTGTGGTTCGTATAAACCCATCCTGCCTGCATTGTCTAAGGAAGGGGATGAAGTTAAATTTGAAGAATGGGGGAAAACAGAGCGATTACCCTTCACAATATATGCAGATTTTGAAGCCTTACTTCTCAAAATGTGTAAGAGACTGAGAATATCTATTGAGGCGGTTGATTTACATCATAACATGAGTTACGGATTCTTTGTAAAAGCGTCTAACGCTGTACCTTTAGAGCTGTTGGAACAATTTGATATCTGTCGGACTCTTATCATTTTCCGCGGTTCAGATAGCACGGACGAAGTAGCAAAAACGTTTGCGTTAGTGGTAGTAGAATTAGCGGAGAAAATCAGGCAACTATTACAGACAAATACACCTATAATTATGACGGAAGTACAAGAAGAAATACGTAAGGAGAAGAACAACTGTGATTTATGTAAAACGCTTTTCTCAACGAATATTGTTAAGGTCGCAGATCACAACCACTTGACTGGCTTGTTTCGACATACATTATGCTCCAAATTAAATTTTAAATTGAAAACGCCGAATTTTGTGCCCTGCCTTTATCCATAATTTGTCTAGTTACGATGCTCACTTTATTGTTCGTGAACTTGTGTATGATACTAACTTGATCACAGTCATACCGTCATATCGATACATGTCGTTTTATGGCATACAGTTTATCGAGTCTCGCAGTTAACCTATTAACAAATGATTTTTCAAAGTTCCGTGAAACCAGTAAAATATTTGATCGAGGAGATTTACCGCTTGTTACTCGTAATGGCGTACAGTCTGTCCGGTAAATAAGTGTACTGATTTTTTCCCGCCGCTCCAGGCGCGCCCAGGCATCCCTCCGATGGGCTGGGAGTAGTGGGGGGTCTTGGCTAGCAACCGCGACCGCGGCAGTCGGCTCCGAGCTGTGGTGCAGTGAGGAGCTCCGTTATTGTGAACCTCTGAGCACGACCCTCGTCACGGAACGCGATGCCGAAGTTTTTGGAGCAGCGCTATGCAATCAAGTTTGCGGTAAAGCTGGGGAAATCGCCTACCGAAACTGTCGGTATGATCACCCAGGCTTACGGGGAGTCAGCCATGACCAGAAACATGATTTTTCGTTGGCACAAGATGTTTAAGGAGGGAA
>JAIPRL010011908.1:0-12775 GCA_025469235.1 Pemphigus obesinymphae
TATAGCGTACCTATACAATCTGTAATCGCGAATACAATAATATAAATGACAACCTAAATCCGGTGTTTACATCAAGCACCGCGATTCACGATTAATAGTAAAATTGGGTAATGATAAACCAAAATCACACTTATCGAACACGCTTACCGAACACCGTGAACGCTTCCAAAGGCACGAATCGTCGTCGTGATCCACGTCAGTGTCGGTTGCAGGTACTAGAGGATCCTGCAAACCCATAAAACTAACCAACCAACCAACCATCCAACCATCCAATACTACTTTCAGTCGGTCACACTCGGGCTCAGGTCGCATTTGTTTTGTATTATTGGTTTTGTTTTTATATTATTATTTATTGATTTGTAATTATTTGTATCTTTTTATTTATTGCCCCTCCTTGGTGGCCAGCACATTTTGTGCCCATTAGTTTTAGTTTTATTTTATATATATATATATATATATATATCAATAGTAGGCCATCAACCGGCATTAACGAATAATTTCCGTATTTTATAATTATTACAAATACCTACCCATTACCCCACAAAAATGTAACTATAAAAATGTAAATATCACAGAGTTCTTAGTAAATTGTAAAAGAAAAAGTGTGTATCGTTTAACAATAGTAGTGAAAAACGTGAACTGTCGTTTGTCGATATTGTCTATTTTCAGTATTACTGCAATAGAATAGAATTGAATAAAGTGAAAAACAATTGACCGTTTTTGTATTATTAGGTAACCATAGAGTTTAAATAAAAAAATAAAAAGGTAGTATAGGTATTATAAAAATTGAAATATTTAATTCAAGTAAAAACGTACCTATGTGTAAATACTACGTAGGTACCTATAGTACAGTATTGTTACGTTACGACACCATTTATAATATAAATATTGTCAATATTATGTATCGACCTCATTTGGTTTTTGAACTTAATTCAAAATTATAAAAAAATATAGGTATTATAATTAGTCATAGATTTCTTTATAAAACGAAAAAAATAAGTTTTCATTGTTTAATAATATTAGTCGTAATAATAATAGTGAAAAACGTGAAAAAAAAACTCGCGAAAAAAATTCAAAAAATCTTCGGGAGAATCGGCCGGACGATTTACACGTAATTCAATCCCTCTACACCACACTACCTACCTAACGGGGATGTAACATGAAACCCTATGAATGATGACGACTACACCTAACCACTACGCTACTACACCGATATGAAGTTCGAGCGAGAATTGTGTCTATAAAAGTACGGTAACGGGCGTGACCAAACGGTTTGAGCGTGAATTCTGTTCGTTCCAGTACCGACCGTACGGAGACGAAAAAGGTCCGGTTCGGAGTTGACGAATCCTCGGAATACGATAGCTTGGTCGGCGTGACGCGAAAACGCGCCGAAAAGCAAGTCGAGACGAACCACGGATTTGAGAGTGATAAGATAAGAGCACGGCGAGGGGAAAAAAGAAAAAATAGCGCGGAAAGGTGATATCGGTCCGGCCGGCGAAACGACGTGGGAGCCGAGGTACCCCTTACCACATACACCCCGCGGAAAATCGACCCCGCAGCGCCGTTACCTTCTATTTTTTCGGCATTCTTAGCGGAATCCCGGGAAAACGGCAGGCGGAATAATTCTGAAAACTCTCGAGAATAGTTCGGCGGGACGTCTGGCGTCGAACGGCTCCGCGAACGGGTCGGAAAACCGGCCGGGGAATAAAAACGGAATATTTCAGGCGGCGTCTTGGGAGAAAGAAAAATCCTTAGCGTTTTATATAAAGAGAGATTATTTAAGATTACTATGTAGTATGTACTTATACCTAGATAATCACAATGCGTCAATAAAACATACAAATTTTATAAAGGTGTATATTAAGTGAAGTATATATTACATTATAAGTGTATATTACTATCATAATAGTATTATATGTGTAGAAATAAGAGATATACTAGGATATGTTTTTTACTAGATAAACCATGTTATTTCTGTCCAAGAAAAATAACCAATAAACAATAGGTACTCACTTGACAACGCTGATGAGTTTTGTGTAATTGTTTAACTCGTATATACTTAAGTACATTATATTATATTGAAAAGTAATTTATCAAATGTTTAATTTAACCTATTTTATTTCTAGTTATAATTTCACCTGAGATTCCATTAGATGGCCCTGAGCAACCACTGATAGATGAGTTAATCGAAATTGTAGATGTAATCATTGTGGATGAAACTGATATCTGATAATGTGTAAGCATATTAATTGAATTTTTAATGTAAATATAAGTAACTAATATTATGTTGAACATACTTTTTAGATCCAAAATACAGTATACTGATCAATTCTGTAGCTACAGCAAAGTTTTGTTTTTTCATGTACGAGGTTTTTGATTTTGTCAATGCAAGTATAATTAATGCTGAAATGGGAAAGCCATTAAGAACTGTGGTAAGAGATAGATCTCTATATGTCAATCATTGGAAGTATACCATCAAAGTATTTGAGCCTATGAAATATATCCATTGGAATATTTATTTGGTAGTGTTTTTAGTCATCGTATAAGAAATGAAAATCCTATCTTATCAATTATTTAATATGACTTAATATCCTGCCTCATACTCATGTAAACATCGCGAACCCCCCGCGCCGTCTTTTTCACTATGACGTCAACCGTAGAATAAATTTGGCGACGGCACAATAGTATGCCGTATTCTTAGGTAAAATATTTCTATAATAGATGTTAATTAGATTTGAACTTAAACTGCAGAACTTAATAAAACAATTAATATTAAACATAGTATTACCAAATAATCACTATATATTGAATTTAAATTATAATGGCAATAATTATAATTTATAATATATTTTTAAAAAGTGTTGTTATTATTATAGATAAATAGGTAACTATAAAAATATTAATCTAAAACTAATAATGATATTATGATAGGTAATATCTTATGTCAAAAATGATAATAAAATTCAATTGAGAAGCTGAATTTTTTAACTATTATATCTAATTGGATGAGTATTTATTACCTATAATATTATAACATAAACAATATTACCGACCTGTGGAACGATATATTAGATCTATCTAGTTTTGCCTTGCTGTAGTTTTGTGGACATGTCACATAAACGCAATAAGAACCGCCTATTGGTACAATAGTCTTCGAAGACATTCGTAACTCAAATTTGTAAAATAAAAATGCTAGAAACTTTTTATATACTATTTAACTTAAAAATTATCTTTATGCTAAAAACGTGTACATCTCGTATACTTTTCATTTGTTTATACTACAGACTACATCATCGTTGAATTTGAGCTTGAAAATTGAGAATACTGTAAGTGATAAAACCAATAGTAAGGACACCGAGACTATTATACGCGTACGGTGTCCAGTTTACTGTCTTCTTTGGTAACTCAAACTCTGTGTTCTCAAAGCCATCAGTAGTTTGGGAAATAAGAACACCGAGGGCACTGGCCATCGAGTTCGTTAATCGCTTCACTGACTAATTTAGAATAATCTTTAACTCCCATATAATATATATCCAGTAAATGCAATTAATACATTTGACCTCGATTTGGAAACGAAGACATCAAGTCTGTTTTAGATTATCATTTAATATAAAGATATTTGAAGTTTGGCAGTACTACTTATTGATATCATAGTCTATACCTTACGGTTTATCACAAAATCCATAATAACCCGATAACTGATATCGACATGGTTTAACCATGATTTGAAAAATTTTAAATGCCTATACGTATTGTCGTAATTAATAATTCGATTTCAATCTAACATTTAAATGGGTATATTCCATGTACTTAAGGGAATACATAAGAATTCGTTTCCTTAAATTAACTAGGTAAAAAGAAAACTTAAATTCATTAAGTATTCTTAAAATTCGTTTAACTAAAATGTGGGTAAGTCTAAAGTATATTTTAAGCATCTATGTAGATTTAAAATGCATTAACTTATTTGATACAGTTTTAATATCAGACAATTGACCTCTTATTGAAAGATAGACGGCTGTTTTAAATTAGCTGTTAATTTAAAGATATTTGAATCTGATAACATAATCTGTGGCACATGGCTTACCACGATAACCATAATTATACGCGATAATGGATAACTGATAACAACTGTTTGATTATTTAAATTTTGTAAAGACGTGTGCAATGTGCATTGTGTAGATCTAATGTTTATCAATTTTTAGAGGTTAGTGAGGTCTCCAAGTTAAATAAATCAACCAAACGAAAATAATTAATGTTAGTTCATTTATTATTATTACGAGAATACACGCGAACGAATGATATTAATGTCAGCGTACTAATTACTATAGCTATTTAAATATATAACAACATAGACTAGATATGTATCACGGATGAATTACAAAATACACCGGGTCAGATCGTATATATTAGTTCAGCGACGGTCGAGGAACGAGAGCGAGAGCGATGGCGGCGCGGCTTATTTTTTTTATTAAATACAACAAAAAGGAATCGTTAAGAGACATCTTGCCGTGATCGTCATCCCGTCCTTGGGTACCTTGGGACTGTCAAAAATGCTGTGATCGGGGCACCCATCCGATACTGGTTCGCTTTGGCGTGACGTTAAAATTACAGACTGGTCCCGTGGTAAAAAAAAACGGACGCTCTTCAAGCACATGCGTCTAGACTGTCTGGAGCCATGTGGACTGATGGCCGACCGGGTCGCTGCACCAGAGGAAATGATTGAGCCCGTACCCATTTGTACTGCACTGTAGGCAGCGTAGCTATGGTTAGCCAGTGGATCATCCCGGATAATAAAGGCAAGCTTCAATCAGTCTATTAAAGCCCAGCTGGTCCGCTTGTCGAGTTGAAGTTTGAATATCTTCTCAGTACGTTCAAGGATTGCATTGCGATTTCCGCGAGGCATCCACGCGCAAAAATACGTGTGACACATCTTGGAGCTGCTTGGGCACGTGAATGGGTCGTTTGGAGTTTTCGGTACCTGGAGTCAATCACAACTGCTGCCTTGAGTCCTTGAAGACTCGGATCAAGTCTGCCAGACCTAGTTTGGGCTGGGTCGCGTGAAAAAATCCCCCTGGCAAACGAAGTGTTGTGGCGTCGATTTATTTAGCATTCCGTCTAGGATACGCGACAACTGCAGGTCCTTGCCTTGCTCCTCCGCAAATAACTTTGCATCCTTTATTTAGACGTTAAGATTTACTATAAATGCGAGAGTACTTTTGTTTGTTTTGAATTGCTCGTATCTTTTGGGAATTCATTCTTCATTTTTTTATAGTTATGCAGAAGTAATTAATGTCAATATTTGCATTTGTTTCATCACGATATTGCTTCAGATTTCTAAAATAAAGTAATTTACCGTTTTCCATGTCTTCACAAAAAATAAGTAATTTTTTTTCGAAACAAACCACTTCTTCGAGCAAGGCATATGCTGGGACTCCCTTTCCTTGTAGTTTTTGTAACCATTTGTCTTCTTCCAATTCAGTATGGTCGATGCCTTTTTCATTGAGGAATGTTTTTATTTCTCTCAAGCACGAAGCAAAACGTTTTAATAAATTACCTCAGGAAAGCCATCGTACTTTATTGTGCAAAAATAGGTCTGAATACGGACTATCTATTTCTTCAAGGAAATCTTTAAACTGGCGATGGTAGAGTGCTTTTGCCAAGATGCTGTTAATAATTTTAATTACTAAGTTCATGACCTCAACTATTTCGGCCGGAAATGTTTGGGCACAAAGCGTCTCTTGATGAATTATGCAGTGAAACGTTAGGATTTCGTGATTGATTTTTGTCTGAAGAATCGATATTGCCCCTTTATGTATTCCTGTCATACTTCTGGCTCCATCAGTTGCTATGGAAACGATTTTATTTTAACTTATTCCATTGTCTTCCAGGCATTTTTGCACAGCATTTGCTATATCTTCCCCACGAGTTTATAGCAACCCTAGCAGTTCTTCTTTTGGACCTTGGGTAGGTAGTATAGTGTATAGTCGGCCCGTTCTATGGGTAAACACAAACTAGTTTAAATCCGTTTACCTGCAAGTATATATATCTGACGAAAAGGGAAACTTGTGCCGTGTCTTTTATGTCACAAGACTCATCTATAGCAAGTAATAAGGCAGAAGCTACTTGAATGTCTCTCACTTGCATATGTGTTACATTTCAAGACATTTTTGCAGTTCTATCTTGTACAGTTTTAGCTGATAAAGGCAAATCTTTGACTTTTTTCATGATTTCGTCTTTGTTTTTGAAATCACGAAACAGTTCATCAGATGCACGTATGAAAAAATTTTTGACGTACTCACAATCCGTGAATGGTTTCCCTCTTTTTGCAATTTCTAGTGCTATAGCAAAGCTGGCCTGATTTACGTTATTTGAAGATTTCGTCCAGTTACTTAGCATGGAACTTGACTGCTGTTTTGTTTTTTTAAGCTCTTCAACAGCTTTTTTTCGTGTGTCACCGATTGGATATTTACTAGCGAACTGGGTATGTTTTGTATTAAAGTGTCTCTCCAAATTTGACTTTTTATTGTGCGCCAGCTTTTCGTGACAAATGAGGCAAGTCGGAAGGCCATCTTGCATATGAACGCAAAGGACTCCGTCCAATCCTGATGAAATTCTCTATTTTCTTCAGTTCTTTTCCTTTTTTTATTAGATGCCATGATGATGCTGAAATAATGCTTTTTAAATTTAATTTTATTAAATTGTATTGTATTCTATTATATCACACCTTTCAAAAAATAATTTGAGTGCTATGGCGTCGAGTCGTGAGAGCGCGTTATATTTTTCTCGCCCTGAACAAGCTTGATCTGTTGCACAAATTGGTAAAGCTTACTTGCCGAAGTTGTCGATCGCTGTGCTTATCGACCTTGGCGGTGAGCATATGCGTGAGTGGTCTATGATCAGTTTGCAAAATCGTGTACCGTCCTTCGATGGCATGTAGAAAGTGTCGAACAGCGAGGTAGGTTGCCAACAGCTCCCTGTCGTACGTGCTGTACCAACATAGTGAGGGCGACATTTTTCGGGAGAAAATACCCAACGGTTTTCAATGTCCGTCACTAAATTGCTCGAGGACTGCACCCTACGTCGTGCTGGGCGCGTCGGTCCTGAGCCATAACCGCGTATCCGTCTGCGGGTGAGAAAGGCAAACCGTGTTGGCGAGAGTATTGCGGCATTCATCGAAGGTATCGAGGGTGGTGTTCGTCCACTGCAAAGGCCCGTTTTTTTTTTTTTACAGATGCTGCGAGGGCGTAGAGCTGTGTGGCCTTAGGGATGAATCGGTGGTAAAAATCAATCGAACCCAATAACCGCTAAAGGTCTTTTTTTTGTTGCTGGCAGGTGCCATTTTCGGATGTCGTTGAGTCTCTCAGGTAACGGTTTACAACATTCACCGTTAACAAAGAGACCCAAAAAGGTAAGCTGTTGGACGCCGAAAACACATTTCCCTGGGTTGATCGCAATGCCAGAGTTCTATAGACGCCCGAGTACTGCGCTCAAATGTGCTTCGTGTTCAGCTTCGCTTCTGGACGCGATTAAAACATCGTCGATAGAAGCGTATGCGAAATCCATCATCAGAATCAGAACATCATTGACAAAAAGTTAGAAAGTTTGTGCCGCGTTCTTGAGCTCGAAACACATGACCGGGAACTCAAGACCAAACGGTGTCGTCACAATAATTTTCGGAATATCGTCGGTGGGTATGGATATCTGATGATACGCGCATACCAGGTCGAGCTTGGAAAAATCGATCGTTGAAAAGATTCCCCATAACATCAAAGATAAGCGGTAGCGGGTATCTGTCCGGCCTGATGACTGCGTTTAACCGCCGATAATCACCACATGGGGATGTGCCGTCTTTTTTGCTAACCAGAAGAAGGGGGATGGCCCATGGATTATCCGACGGTCGAAAAATACCTCGGAGTGCGAATTCTTTGCGTGCGGCGAGCAGACGATCCGGAGCCAACCGATGTGGATGAGCGAACAGAGGCGAACCGGTAGTGCGCAGCATATGTTCGATGTTGTGCGTAAACTTGTCGGGTACTGGTGATTCACGCACGATTGCCGGGAACTCGGTGACCAACTTGTTCTATGAGTTAGGTTGGGAAACCACGCAAATAGATGGGAGTCGCACATGCGCCACAGTGGTCTTCGATATTGAACCTGTAGCCGGGATCAGCCAACCTATTGTTGCGGACAACGATTGGGCCAATGATTGGGCGAGTGACGTCTGCGATCTCAAATATCCATGGAAACGACCTGGAGAGACCTAGGTGAAGATGCAACGCTTTGCGTCCTTACTTACGGATACGCGTACCATTTTCCGCCGTCAAAATGATATCTGACTTCGACTGTTGCCCCGCGGTTGGTGGGAACACCGATACATCGCCGCCTGAATCGACGAGAAAACGTTGACCGGTCAGCGTGTCACTGACAAAAACCGGACGATCTTGGTAAGCAGGTGGGGGAAGTGCAAGCTTACCTCCGCCGCCTCGCTAAATCGATCGTGGTAATAAAAAAGGTCGCTGTTTGCCCTAGGATGTGAACTCGATCGAGGACAATGACTCCGACCACATTCACCATGACTAGTTTTGGTCACCAAACCCGAAACCAAATTTGCGATTTGCGTGGTCAATGACGCGATCGCTCTCCCCATTACGTGAAGTTGATAATTTTTTGGGTCCCGTGCGGTGATAGTGTTGACGTCATGATAAGCATTGGTTTCCATAATGCGATCTGCCCGTTCGGCAAGGTCTTGCAACGGACCATCAAGACCGGAAACTACTGCGACGGTAACTTCTGAAGGCAGAATCATTTGGGGATGGGATCACCGATGCGGTTCGGAATAATGTTTCGCATGTGGTGAAGTAGTTGAGATTGGCTTCGGTCGTCTGGCTGCTGACTACAGAAACACGTAGATTGTGACGGAGAAAAGGATAAGAAGTTTTTTGATGCTCTCGTAGCAAGCATTGGAACCGATCAACTTACGAACGGACCTGACACCTTCTTTGTCCAAAGTGGCAACCACGTGGTGCATCTTAGTGACGTCTGAACGTATGCGCGCGTTAGCGAAAACCGCTTCGGCGTGGAGAAACCACTTGCACGGGGAGTGTCTCCAGAAACTCGGTAATCGAACTTGACTCACGCTCACGATAGATGGCTGAACTCGCTCACCTGACACAGGGATACCAGTAGACGCGTGCGAATTCGCGGACAACGCGATTGGATTAACAGTCGTCGCGGGTGGATTAACGGTCAAAGGGGACGTACTACCGGGCAGTAATTCGTTATCGAACGCAAGGAGGTCACGATATTTGGTAGATTCGGCCATAACGATGCACGTCGCATGAAAAAAAGGTAAAAAAAAATCAACACGAGGTCACCATTTTGGAGGTTGTGAGGTCTCCAAGTTAAATAAATCAACCAAACGAAAATAATTAATGTTCGCTGTAGTATTCATAACTCTTAATATTAGTTATATACTCAGTACCTACCAATATTTAAAATTACATCAAAGATCAAATGTAAAATATATATGTATATATAATATATATATCAAATAAATATGATCTTACGAAATTACAAAGAAATGAAAAATCTGAATTTAACGAAATCGTATTTTTGCCGTTTTTTCGTCATTTTCGGTAGTTTTTCCTTATGCGTTAAAAAACTGTTGAGAAAATCGAAAAATGACCTCTTTAAAGTAACAACTACATGAAATTTTCTACAGGAAACCACGTAAACTTGTAAAGATCTAAGTACTCCTTTTGGTAGTAAATTTGTTAACAGAGAAAAAAAATTAAAAATAAACATCATTGTAAAACCACCAGCTCCCTCGCTACGCTCAGAACATAAATTAAAGTATAAATATGTTGTTAAAATTGTAGGTACTTAAAATGTTGTAATTACCTACCAGTGATATATATGATATTATTGATAATTTTGTCTTTTGTAAATACCTATTTGGATTTACATGTTTAAAGTATTCAGTCATTATAAAAACTACAATTAAACGTAATGTAATAGGTACATGATTATCAAAATATTATTATTAACAGAATAAGATTTAGTAGTAATGTAGTTCTGTGATTAGATTATATTACTTGAACATAACAGTACTTATTTTTAATGCTAATAATTTAGTAATATTAAGTCAAACATGTATTATTACTATTTATATATATATATTTTTATTTTTATTATATTTTAGTATAGTCTGATGATTGGATTGAAACGATGGACATATGGACGATGGGGGCATAAATCTAATTCAATAATCGTAATTAAATTAATTCTCGGTCATATTTGTATATGTAGGTATAAAGAAGTATTATTGAAACTCATTTATTGATTACTGATTATGTAGATATTACCTATTAAATGCTGATTATCACAACTCCATTTAAAGTATTAAGTATATTAAATACTAACATTTTTCGGTTGTTATTTGATATAATAATAATAATTGTTAATGTTTAATATTCATGATCTATTTTCTGTTATTTTATAATTCATCTAATCAAATGAAAAATGTAAACTATCTAATACTCGTATATAATAAAACTACCAAAATTTCTTAAAATTGGAGTTAGTGCTTAGTGGCTTAATATAGCATAATAATTAATTAAATCAAAGAAAAATATTCTACTCAAAAAATTCATGTAGGTAGTTAAAAGTTATTGTTTGCGCTAATAAAAGAGGATTCAATTATTAAAAACACACTTGACCTAAAAAATGACTTTGTTTTTATTTTAATTATAAGCACAGCTAATATTAGTGTTTGCGCCGCAACTGACGTTTTTAATTAATGCGATAATTAATATCTGCCGATTAGCCCGGCGATTCATTACTCCGTCCGTTCCTATCATTCCAACCATTTTTAATTGTTTTTCCGTTTTTCATCATTATTATTATTATTGTATTATACTTATTATCAATGTTTTGTTTTCAAGTTTATCTGTGTATTATTATGTTAATTGTTTTGCTTATTATACACACACTTTTATAATTTTTTTCTCGTTCCGTGTTCGCCGTCGTGGCAACACGTACCTTTGTCGTAACATTTTTTCGTTCGCTCGAATCCGTCGACGCATCTTATATTTATCGTATATTTATCGTATACTTATTGGTTTTTTTGTAATTTTACTCCTTTTGTCTCGTGTTCGTCATTGCGACTTCATTCTATATACATATAACAGTTCATAGTTTGCTGTACACCTAAAAATTCTTAAAATAAAACAGTCATATATATTTGAAACCACTGTGTGTTACTTTTATTGCCTTAACGTGTCGGTCGCTCTGATGAACCACTCCTGATCGGCTACACTGATTTGAATTTGGGAACATTTGGTACACATTTCGGGTTGTTGGTCCACGGGTGTGTGCACCATCATCGATCCCGACCAGCTGTACGAAAATATCCTAGGAATCTTTATATTTTAACCAAATATTCTTGTACTTATTTTGCTGATATTGTTTCCTCTCCTTGTTCCGTAACCTTAAGATCATGTTTCTCCCGTCATCACGTCGCTGGGTGTATATTGGGTTGCATCTTTACCTTTAGCAGGCACGCGTGTAATTTTGGTTGCTTATGTTTCTTTAGCAGGCGCACGACACTTAAGTTGCCTGCACCCAAAATATTCAGGCGCGTGCCAGTGCGGTTGCCTACCCAAAATTTATAAGGAAAATTTATTTTTATATTTTTTCGTGTGACCTTAGGTCACTGGTCCTTCGGTCGATTCGCGCATTACGCGCGTACATAGATTATGATTATAAAGAGATTAATAAACAAATTAAGATTCATTTATACGTTGTGCATGTTGTCCAATTTTTTTTTGTGGGGGGGGGGCAAGGAAGAAGGTTAGTAAAATATTTCTTTTGCCCCCTCCTCCAATAAAATCGTCCTAAGTTATGCCTTTGTAATTGAGATAAGTAAAGAGTTTTTCAATAAAAACACTCGAACTTTGACCGCTGATAGAGTTATAATTTTTGACAGTTTTGTTAAGTTAATCTCACATTGGAGTACCTAGTTTTATATAGACGTTTCAATAACACGTGGAAATTGTTAATATTTCTTATCAAAATCAGTGGAGTTTGATTCTAAATTATGTAGCAAAATTATCCTTTTGGTCCAGTGGAAGAATTATTTGCCCTTATTTTTTCGAAAACAAGCATGGAATTGTATTCATTTAATAGTTAATGGCGCTGATAAATGATTTTAAGTTGCTCAATCAAAAAGGATTGGAAAATAGACTTTAGAGACGTAACATGATTTCAACAAGACGGCGTAACGTGCTATACTACATGCGATACATTGAATTTATTGGATGAGAAGTTAAAATGTTTGTTATTTCGGGGAGTGGCGATTACTTCAAATATGGCCACCAACATCGTATGATTTAACGCTATATTTTGATAAATTTTTATAGGACTATGTCAAATATCTGGCCTATGACGTCAAAACCACGAAAAATTGGCCCTTTAAAGGTCAACAACATTCGCCTTATTGGTGAAATTCAGAGTGAAATTGAACACCATTTACACGAGAAAATCTATAATTATCTAAAATTATACTAAAAGGATACGCATCACCAAATGGAGCTACGGCAGTCATTTAGCTGATATCGTTTTGATATATAATGGTATCCAATGCACTTCTTCTTCTTCTTCTCCTTCGCCTTCTCTCCCAACTATTTGGGGTCGGCCACCCTGGTCCTACACTTCCACTTAACTCTATCTCCCGCATCTTCTTCACTTACTCCCACCTTCCTCATATCATTTGCCA